>JAGDQP010023873.1:0-15662 GCA_022664845.1 Lepisma saccharinum | reverse complement strand
TTTCTTAATGAATTTAGTATTCCATGGAGAACTAACGTTAAACACGGAAGACAAGAGAAAACGTCATGTTGTAAAGCACCCATGCTTTAGGCTTATAATTTCCGAAATAATATATATATTCAACAGACACATAAAAAAAGAATGGATCTTTGAGCATCATATAAAATATTTAGATAAGTGAAGCTATTTATCTTTCCAGAGTAATAGTTGTGTGTATGCGTGAAAATGTTAAACATCAATACGAGTATGTTTTATTCCGAGCGGCGTACCTTACTTGGTAGAGCGTAGGTTTCGTATTCAGGAGGTCTCGGTTCGATACCAGTGGCTGACTTGGGTTTTTCCAGTGTTTTCCTCAGCCACATCAGGCATGCACGGGATAGTACCCTCAATTTAGGACCTGGACGACTCCCTGCCGCATTTCGCAAAACCTTATCCCGGAATGATCCATAGATGCCTAAAATCTATAAATAAGATGCAAACCCACGGATTATAATATGTGAACCTGTAGCTCTGTTAATCTGAATATTGTTTTTTAATGCCGGGTCCCAAAGAGCCCTAGTGGAAAGTCAATACGCATCCACTACACCACATATTACACTGTCAAAGCCTGCATGATAGTTGTTACAGTGGTTTTGTGTTTAAAAAAAGACAAGAAACCTGAACGTTTCATTTCAATATATGGTTGGCAATTTTGCTTTTAACACCCACATACTCTATTTAGAAATTTTCAACCAATATTTTACAATTGTCTTCTTCTTCCTTTCCTACAAAGACAGTAAATGTATCACCGCAGACAATTCAATTAAGTGTTTCCACATGCTTTAATATTCAAAGTTTACGAACAGAAGTGTCTATTCGCTTCTTCACGTTGTCCTTGTTAAAAAATCTTTGGTAAGAAATGGGTGTGAACCTCTGTTGTCCAGTTCCAATACTCAGAAATCTGAGACCGTTCCACTGGACTAGCCTCGTAAGCTGATGCAAGAAGTTTAGAAATATCAATTCTACATTCAGTAGCCAGTTTCTCAAAACGTTTGGACCAGTATTACTAGTCTCTGCACTATTAGTGCCCATTCGGTTCACAAGTTCCTGTTTCTCAAACTTACAGTTGTAAAATACTAGCTACAAGTACACGGTCTAGTATCATAAGTGAGAGTGACTGTTACTGTCTAGTGATTCTGTTTCTCTAAATATCAGCGTAATCGTCTACCTTGTTACCCACAAGTAAATGTCTTCCCACAAGTATCTGCAGACTTGTTATGTACAGTATGTAGACTGTAACAAGCCAGGATTTATTTTTTATAGGAAAAATATAATTGAAAGATTGGAAATGGAAATGCGTGCATACATTTTTCAAATGCATTCCAACTTTTAAAAAAATACCATTCGTATGGTGTGGCTCAACATTACTCTAAACATTCAATGTTTTTCCACCATTAATATTAATCCGATAACTGTGAAGCTGTAGTCATGCCAAAACGGTCGACCATTGTGACTTAGATTTTGCTAGGATATTTCCTCAGCAATATCAATCAAATACTGTGATGATGCATACATAATAGGCCATGGCCGTCTAACTTCCAACACACTATCCCCACCCTATCCAAGCCTGAGCCTCAGATGCCTAATCCTTGGACGCGAATATTAATTATTCAACGGTAATGTTTGACTGGGGTGTTTTGGACCCCATATTTAGAATTCACAGATCATTTATATTTACGTTGAAATATTCACATTTTTTACATTGTGCATTGCTCCTTCAGTACTATGTTGGCCTTGTATGGAATGTTACCAGTGTTGCCATCTAAGATTTTTTTGCCAAGGAATTAATATAAATACTCACATTATAAATACAGTGATACAATGTGTAATTTACCAAAATATTTGTATTCTAATCATAGTTTAACATTGCATTTATGTTTTAAACTTGATTGTTTAATTGTATAGATAAAATATGCTTATTCTATAAGGAATATTATATAAATATATAGCAATATTGTATATTTGAAACATTATACATATGTGTATGATCCATAAGATTGTAAGCATGAATGAAATAAGTTAGTAAAAACATTTTTTTTTGTAAATTTGACACTAATGAAAATGTCCTTTGCGAGAATTTGTTCGAACTTCCCGATCCCAAGAATCTATGCCTCATTTTGGCATATTGTAAAAGTTGATTATTTCCGGTTTTATTTTCGCACTGGAATCATATGCATCTATTTCATGAACAATGAAAATATGAAGAAATACAGCCTTGTTACTGTTAGGTACATATCTAAAGGAAATTCTGAAAACTGAATATGGAAGAGGAAATTTGTCCGCTTTGGTCTGGTAACATTTCACGCACTATTTCTCTTTTGTTATACCTCAGCTTTTCAACAGCAGTTGTGGTTTCTCAAAACACTAGGAAAATAATTGTTCATTATTACATTGGTACACATTTTTCGAACAATAATTATTAGTTCTAGAAGAACATTTTCAGCTAGGTTTTTCGTGTAGGATGATCAGGCTAGCGTAGAACCACCATTCGCTTCCCATCTATTGCATGGGATGCTGATGAGTCATATAACCAAAACATTAGAATTCCCAGACTGTGCTGGTTTTCGTGGATGGTACCGAATAAATTAACATCGACTACAGTAAGGCAGAAGTTTCTCATCAACTGTAGCAGATTCACTGATACAAATCTCGGCTCTACTGTTCGAAATGAACTGTTCAAATTGTAACGTATTTCTGCCAAATTATAATCTCTCCCTTCACATTTCGAGATTGCTTGTCGTCGAGTAGATATGCTCTACAAATATCCATAAATATCCATTTGTATTGCGTATGTACCTAAAAACAATTCCCTAACTCACACGTTAAAATTTTTATTGCTCCCAGCAAATGAAAGTCCTCCGAAAACGGCATTAATCTCCTTGATCACGCCATATCTTTTTATTTTTAGCAGACTTACAGATTAGTACACAGCATAATTTATTGCACTATATCCTGTATTATAAAACATTCCCAGGCATCTTTAGGCGAACACTAACTACCGGCCAACGAGCTATTCAATTCACTGCTACCTTTGCACCATTTATCCTAGGTATATTCATCATCAATGTTTTACACTAAAATGAGAATACAATATCACGTTCTCTTCTTCTTCTTTTTACCCTCGATTAACTATTAGAACACTGTAGTACTTAATTCTTCATCTGTAGGTTTCACTGCACTTTTCGTTTTACTCAACTAGGCATTTACTTCAGCCGAATATTCGACTATCACACTCGACATAATGCAAGGTTATCAACAAGCTTACTATTGTGAAAAATATTACTTTCAACCTTCACATAATAATTGCTGACATGTAACGGGCACCAGCATAGCCATGATATACGTTTTAATCACAGAATATACTAAGACGAAAAGATTCGAAAATGATCAAAGCCTAGACAAATTGAAATAACTTGTAGGCATTCGTGTAGGGTCTAAAAGACCCCTATCAGTTAGAAGAAGGGGTATTGGGGAAACTTTCAATTAAAAAAAAATCATTCATGGCATGCAAGAAGACATAATTGGAGAAAATTCAAGAAAATTCAAATTCATAGAGCTTATAGGAAAGAAGTTGTAAATTAAGAGAAAAGCCTTGGAATCCGATGGACCCCACATGTGCCTTGTAATAGTATTTTAAAATCTTGCCATGATCGTTTTATCCCGTGCAGTGCTTTTGTGTCCCGTGTCTCGATTGATTTGCTTTTCCAAATACAATAGACGTGGGTTTCAAATTTTAATCTTATCCCTATTGAAGATAAAAACAATTAGTTTCCAGAAGGCTAAAACTCGTGGCTCAATAGCTACGGTATTACATTGCAATCGAATAGTCCATTAAGGATAATTCAGTATTAAGGGTAATTCAGGAGTATTCACGAACATACTATCAGAATCACACATCGGCCACTCTAGGTCATTTGAGTGGCCTATCTTGTAGGCTTAGAGAGAAATCGTGTATACTAAATGCATGTATACATTATATTGCCCACCATAGTACATTTGTAATCACAGTATGCACGGACATATAAGCGTAAATTTAACAAATATAAACTGGTTTAATTTAAACTCTTGTCATGAGAATAACTAAACAAGTCGTGCAACGAAATTGTACGAAGAGAGACAAAACAAACAGGTAAAGATTAATTTAATTATTTTCTATCTGAAAGTAAATCTTGAGCTATTTTTGCATACTTAAAAATGCAGTATACCGTGTTTAGTTATGTTAATGCACGTTGCATTTCGCTTTCCTACTAATCAGTCCTACACTCATCTCTATCTTCAGGGCAATTGTCAAACTCCAAGTATGATTTGGACGTGTCTATAGTTGTTTAAGACACAATATTTATATATATGTATTTAATTTATATTTGTCGGTTATATATACGTGCATTACTGGATATCATAACAAATACAAAATATGATATATATTACGTATTAAAAATAAACTTTTTAGTTAGAATTGATGATGGCAATGTATATGGCCAGAATCAGGTTATTGAGCGACCAATTACATGTCTTTTTGGTTTAGTTTATATAGAGATCGTTGTGATGTATAACTACATTCGAGTAAATATGTTAATTACTGAAGTTTTACTAGTTACTGCAGTTACAATTAGCAGTCTCACAAAGTTAACTTGAGCACATGGAAGTATTTCAAATACATTTTTGTAAAGCAACAACATTTCATTCACAGGAATGGAATGCATTACACAGTTTGGAAATTTTAGCCTCTATAAAGATGAATTTTAATCCTAACCCCATACTTATTGCTGTTAATGACAAACTCTATGGTTACATCTCTTTCTCCAGACACAGACATTGGTAGTAAAGGAGCACTGGAATTGAATAAAAAGTAACATATGAGTATGTATCTGGAACAAGAACATAACAGTTAATATGTGTTTATACAATCAGAGAAAGCAAAGTATTGTTTAATATTCGATATCTATATAACAGTGTGTTAGTAGTCAAAGTTCCTGTTCCCAAATTACACATACATGTGCAGATTATTTCTAAGTATTGTATTGCACCTTCTAATTGACTTTGCATTTTAGAGCACATTGCTGTAAATTGTAATATGTAAGAATAGGTAAAACTCAATTTCTTCTCAGGCGATTTTCCAAAGTGTTTGGTACCCATAACTGTCAAAAAAGTTAATGAAGGACAAGATCTTAAAGGCACCCGTATTTTTACGTATCCATGCAGGTAAATGTATTTATAAGTAAGAGGTATTGTATACTTGAAGTTATATTGATCTTTCTTCCAGGCTTATACTTTCCATGTGTTTACATACGTCAAACAATTTTAGGAGATATATACTCTAATCAGACTTGAAGAAGACATTTAAATGTTAGATCTTGAAATTTAATTTCCTTTAACAGAATTAGTTATTTCAGGTTAGTGAAACCCGACATTTTCTAGACTAACCTGAAGGAAATTTATATACAATGAAAATTGAAAAATTAACATATATAAATAGAATCCGTTAACTATTTACCAACTTCTACTTTGACGGTTTGAACGGTTCAGCATGAATGACCAAACATACATTCGACAAGAATAGAAATACATTATTTGCATATGACGTTTTACCTTGTGACTAAACAAAAACGAAATGAAACGTGCCTCATTGAATGTTCATGGAACTTAAGTATAAAATGATCACATTATGTCTATATTGATTCGCTTACTATTCCAAAGATCTAAACATGTTATACACATATATTCTTCCATTACCACCTGTACTTATATCGTATAATTTTGAGCTTCCATAATTCCACGTTTTAAGAATTATTCCAACCGTAACTGTTTAACTTATACAGGTCAAATTAAAAATATGGTATTTTCTTGAGGATTAAAATTAAAAGTGCAATTTTATTTTCACAAAACAGGAACATTTGTAATATATTAATATTTTAAATACACCGAAAACTATTGCACGACATAAACACTTGCATTACATTATCATTCTAAGAAAAAAGTCGTTTCCGTTGGAATTGGATAGATTTCGAGTTTCGTTTAACTCTCTACATGTCTTTGATTGCCCTTTATTTTACCTCCAATCGACATAAATAGCACCATTAATTTTAAATCCCTATACACCACCTTTTGTGTTAGTCTTGTCCATCTATAACAAGTGGCTCTTAAATTATACCCACACATTCTAAATGAGTAAAATTACATTAAGGAAATAAATTGTATGGTTTTATCAAAACTTCTGCACATGTAATTTATGTCTAGGTAATCGTTTACATTAACTTCGTTTGCCACTTAGCATTTGTACCTCAAAACCCTGTACTAAAATTACTTGCTATGCTCAAATTCATAGAACGTCTCTCAAGATATTTCATAAGGAAACATATAAGATCATTAAAAATAAAAGACAAGAAATACATAAATACTAGCGACTACCCATGATGTCCAGCAGTGGTCACACACGCGACCTACACAAACTTTGAATTTTGGGTACTGCTGTAATTGCTTGATGGTTCAATTAGATATCTAGTATTGCTAAATTTGTGTCCTGGTGTTCTTTTAATAGCTGGGTGAATTTAAAGATCAGGATACGAACACCTTTTTACGGCCTAAAGTAATTTGTATTTCGGAGAAAGTACGTTACGTTTTTTTAGAGAGGATCTCGATGTTGCAATACAAAACTGAAGACGAACGACTGAGAAACTAAAAAATAATACCGTTTCTATAACACTTGTAATGGTAGAAAGTTTAAAGAATTACGTTTGTCCTGCGATTCTGGAAATATCGATGTTCTGAGGGTTCCATTTAACTTACTACCACATTGTGGACAAGAGGAGATTTAATTTTATGGAAGTAAGTGTGTGTTTGGCTGCGAAAATACTGATTTTGATGGACAACTTATTTTTGGAAACCACAATTCCTGTCCGTGTTCCGTATGCCTGTTACATGTAGTGTGAAGTAACGAAGGTGTTAAGTACTATATATGGTAGACGATTTTGCTAACGTGATTTTGCGTCATATTCTCGATTATTCAAATCCGAAATAACGCAAACACTAACAATAGTGGCGGTAGTGGCAACAGCATCCAATACAAAAGTAGCTTGATCACAAATGATGTTATATCTTGCCAGATAATAATGTATGAATTATCGGCTTAGCTAATCATAATCGAAATACGAGATTTATCTAATTTAGCAACGCCTGTGATTGATGTCATCCCACAAAGGCAGGTGTCGCAAGCAAAGAAATTTATTATCGAAGAATTACTTAGTTTAAGAGTTTAAATGTATTAATCCCCTTTAAACTGCATTCGCAAATCATAAATATAGCTTAAATGGGCGCATTTTTTACTTTTCCAATTGTGATCTGTTAAGCCTACATAGTGTAAGTCTTTAGGTCTCGAGTTGTGTCAATAAATATTTGGATAGCTGCCGCTTCAGCTCTGAACGCATGCAATTCCGAAATTATGCATAACTTGAAATTCCTTTCATGCAACATTTCCTTATTTATTGAAAAATAACAAATTCAGAACCTTATGCCATTAATTTACTGATACACTTTACGTATCTACATAAATATAGCACTCCTAAATTCTGTGCCTGTATGGCCATCCGGGATCTTTTAAAGCGTTTCCCATTGGCCGAGAATGCTGATGTTTGGAATGTTCGTGGCCAGGTCAACATTTCATGAAATGTCTAAACTTTGCAAATAAAATATACCTCCAAACGACTTCTATTAAAATTCAATTCATTGCTACAAACAATGAAATAAGAAATTGTTACCATGTTTAGTTTCGATCAAAAATGAAAATTAGATAAATAGTTTACGAAATTTATATTCAAATTTGGATTGTTGCAAACCAGAAATATTCACATTAAATGTATAAAAGCATAATAAAAGTGGTAGAAATAATATTAATTATAAAATTATTAGCATTAGCAATAGTCTTTTTCAGTTAATATATACACATGCCAGTATTTACCGAGTGAAAAGAGTCACAAATCTATTTTGGATTCGGCGTCAAATTCTTATTCCGGAGAGATAGAGTTAGTAAACGGAACGTTACTTACCTGGAGACATACTTTACACATACACACGTAACAATATAACATTCTTGCATTTCAAAGAAGAAACATATAGCATTCTAAATACGCTTCGTGGGATACCGGAATACACAAACTTAGTTCTCACTTATTAGAATATTTACATCAGAGCTAACCTACTAATAAACTATGTGTCATCACTCCTAACACTCGGTGTACCCAGAAATAGTGAAATCAAACGAAAACATAATAAGATTGTCTCAACTCACCATTGCTCATATTGGCTGGTAATTTATCAGTAATTTTGGCACAGCCGAACCAGAGTCACTAAAGGATATCACTGAGTCTTATAATTGACAATTCACTTGGGTGCTGAGTTCATGGTATCACACTAATCCTGTCTTCGGAGGTCTCAATTAGATATATTTCCTATAATTTCCGTTGTCAGAAGGTATATGACAGACATTCATCTGCGTAGAATCCGACGTCACTTCTGGTTATTCACTATTCATATATTACTACAATTTTGGTGTAGACCGAAACTAATGGTACCAAAACTAATGGTATCAAACTGATAGCTGTGCAAGTTCATAGTTCCAAAACTGACACAAAAACTAAGTCCAACATTTTCACTCTAGGTATTAAAACATCAGTAGCGCAAATTGAGCTAATCGAAGTTAACTAATCGAAATATTGAAAAAGACTGAGCAAGCATGGAGAATGGGTCGAAACGTTTTATATTATGTGCTAGTATGCTATTGCGTTCCAACAAGCCGGGTAATTGAACTTTCGAGTGTAAATTGGTGAAGGAAAAGATTTAAAAGGGAAGATGATTTGCTAATTTTAAGAATTCTGATAAAGACACGTATGCGAGGTGAAATTTTAATCGAACATGAGGATGCTCAGTTATCTATCAATATCTCCAATCAGCGGTTAAGAGTCCTGGGGTAGGAACTATCAACATATTGATAAGTGACTGGGTTCCAGCCTAAGATAAGCTGTTTAGAGGGCGTATGCGAGAGGTTAATTTAAACTAAGACTTTGCTCTTCACGGGAAGAATTCATGTAACTGACATGGTACCTAATTACAAGGCGATGGACACCTTCTTTAATGGACTTGGTTGTTAACGAGAAAATCTGAATAACATTTAATAATACATTTATTGTAGGACTTTGTTAACTATCGGAATGGCATAATAAAACAATAAAATTGTAAACAAACGAAATCAATACAAACGTGGGGACGGCGTTTTTGAATCATGAGACGTGTTGAATCTAGTTTGACAAAAAAATGGGATTTAAGTTTACTCAAGATAAAATAAAATTTGAATAATTAAACTGGGCTCCAAGTACCAAATTAATCCGAAACAAAAACAATACCATTTTAGACAATTTTCAGAGATAACAACGTATATATATATTGCGAGTGCTACGAGTCCAGTAATGATAATAAGTTAGATAAATAATGGCAAAGATTATGATGGAAATCTGAATGATAATTCCGAATGGAAGCGGTGAGAAATGATTCGTTGTTTCTGAAAGAGAAGTAAATAAAATAGTATTTAAGGGCAAGTTGTCAAGTTAATGAAACATGTAACAACATATAAGAAGGTGTAAGCTTATCTGAAACACTGTGTTTCTCATTTCCGCATGTAGTGCGTTGAGTTACAAAGAAGATGAAAGAGGAGGTCGTGACAACTAGGGGGAAGGAGAGGTTTTGACAAGATTTGTTGCGGTCGCTTGGCATAAGCTGAACGAAAGGGAATGACCTGTTTTGTTACTTGATTTACAAGGGAAGAAGGGGGAGAAATTTGTGTGTATGACGGAATAAATGCCGTTGTTGAAAGCTACGTTATGGAGGGCGGGGAGAAGGAGGGGGAATGTTGAGATACAGAATGTCGGCGAGAAGTGATAAGGAGTATGTTCAAAGACGGGGATTGTGTCAGTGAATGTTTCACAAAGAAGCATGATACGGAATGCTTGCTATAGTTTACTTTTGAAATGAGGAGCTGAATCGTGGGGAGGAAAGTAGGATGTAAGATACCTATGTTATTTATACCGTAGGTGTTGCGTTCAAAGAAAAAAAGCTTGGATGTTAATTTGCACAAGTTATTTTGCTGTCATAATTTTCGTGATGGCTGAAGGGTAGGGTTCGAATATTGAAGAGGTAAGTTAAGTGAAGTTTTTGAAGAGGGTCTAAAGAATTTCTACGAGGCTATCGCGTGTGGGAATAAAATTCTTGAGGTTTTCCCATTAGCAAGCGAGGAAGTGATTCGTTCATACGGAAAGTATTAAGAATGAAAAAACTGAGGAAAGAACTTTTAGTGTCGACACTGAATATTTTATTCAATACATTATTAGAAAATACGAAAAGGTTAGACGAGGAGAACGGAAGGTTGCCTAAATTGATAATGTATCTGGAAGAGGAAAAGGGAAGAGTATGGTGGGAACTGCACTAGATGAGTAGAAATGTATCTATGTGTATGTTTGCATAATTCGAAGGATAAAACTGAATGTCGGAGAATGTTCCTTTTATGTGTCTTATCATTTGTCTTTGCGTACGTATACTGAAGTGATAAGTTCGTATGAAATCGCTATAAACCTTTAATATGTTCGAGAAAGAATCGAAATAAAATCGTCATGTATTTTTTTTTCAAAATTGAAGCTAGGTGTTTAGTCTCTAAACTTCTAATAGCTTTACTGACAATAAAACGTGTCGTTTTGTCTGTGACTACAATGAAATATTGGTTGTTATTGTAAGAAGTAGTCAGTGGACCTGCCTCATCCCAGAAGATATGGGAGAATGGCTGAATAACCGAAGGGTGATGTTGTGGTGTTAGTACTAACTTTCTAGACGGTTTCTTTGCTGCTTGGCAGTGAATGCATCGACAAAGATCGCCTTGAAGAAATGGCTTTAAATCTCGTAAATATACTCGTGATTGGACTAAATCACAAAGTTTGCTAAATCCCTGACGAACGGGGTTGTGGAGTTGTTCGAAAACATTCATGCGTATAGAACGTTGTATACAAACTAATAGTTTATCGAGATTTGCAAAGCGATGTAAGCAATACAGTATTTTATTATTAAGCCTGAATGCTTTTGACTGGCGGACTAATTTGGGAGAGGGTTTTTTAATTTCGTTATTCAAATATTTGTAAATATCCCCAAAGTATGTATCTGATGTTTGGAGGTGATGTAGTTTCATCATTTATATGATAGATGCTGTTTCTTTCCAAATTCCGTTTTTAAGACATTGAACTTCGTGTTCGTCTGTTGTAACAAATATTTGTTTATTATTAGTTGAATTTGGGTGACTAAGTTGAAATTGAAAAAGGTTACAATGTGCTACTGGGGTGGGGTCTGTAATTGGGTTGTCTTTCAAAAGTGTTGACGTAATTGCCGGAATTTGACGTATTGAGGTGTCAATTGTATACTGGTGTGTAGCGTGCGCTTCACCAAAATTGGTCGTGTCCCTATGTGTATGTTTTCGTGGGGGTATGTAAAGCATGATCAATTTTAGAAATATCGCGGTTGCCATATGGATAATTTTCTGGCAGAGAAACATCTGCTTAGCGGATCTGCTTTGTTCTGTCAGCTACGTACATGGTTTATTTCAAATTCAAATTCATTAAGGTAAGACAAAATTAAATTTTTAGTGATCTAGAAACTGCACGTGTATAAAATGAAATTGCTTTGGAGTCTACGAGTAACGTAACTGGTTTGCCTAATAGATAGTAACTGAATTATTTTAAAGCTTCGGCGACGGCTAGAATTTCGAGTACATGTATAGGTTTCTTGTGATTTACTGCTGGTATTTTACGTGAAAAATAAGCGGATGGACGCAACGAAGTTTCGTTGTTGGGGTCTTCTGTGATGCTACATTGTACTAGGATATCTGAAAAAGAGGTTGTACTGCTGTCCGTATAAACTCGTGTGTAATCTTTAACATCGTAGTTTTTCAGTATCGGAGCTGATAGTATTGCTCCTTTTAGACATTCGAAGACGTGTGTGTGCCTATTGGAACATAAAAATTGTTTATTCTTCTTCAAAAGATCATAGAAGCATGCTGAGATGTCTGCGAATCTCTTAGTAAAATGTTGGAGATACTAGCATAAACTTAAAATTGGTTTAAGCTTCTTGACGGTGGTGGCTGTCTCAAAGTGTTTAACTGCATCTAAGATTTTAGTAGATGCAAAGAATCCTTGATTGCATAAATGATAACATAAAGCTACAATGTGAGTTTTCATAAGTTCTGTCTTTTGCAAAGAAAATTTAACACCTCTATTTCTGATTGCTTGAATTATTAGCGCAAAATTGTAACCATATTTTCCGGTGTGTCTGTGGAAATTAATATGTCATCTATATAACATGCTATGTTACTGGGAAAATATGAGAAAGAGTACTACTTATTATCGAATGGAATGTGCTTGGGGACTGTGATATTCCGAGCGATCGTTTAAATTTCATTTGTTGCATTCCTTCTAAACTAAAAGCAGTATAATCGCGACTTGAAGGATGTAATTCGCAATGAAAAAAGCACCGCGTTGGTCTAACTTAGAGTACCATAATTTCCCAGATAAACGAGTGACTATGTGCGAGATTGGGTCTAAGCTGGTGGCATGATGAGCTAAATTCGAATTTAGAGCTTTGAGATCTAAACTTGGCTTAATGCTATTATCTAGCTGTAGCAAGAACATTATGGGTTTGTTGTAAGGGCAATGACAAGGTTCTATGATGTCGCGTTTTAAAACAAGGTTCAAATGGTCATTGACACGGTCCTTTAACGCAATTGGGACGGGGTAAGATTGCGGAAATAAGGAACATATGATTTTGTTACAATTCTATATAGAAAGTTTCGAATTTTCCTAATTCTAGATTCATCAAAAACAAAACAATCTGCATATTCATACAAAAGTTGGAAAATTTGTTCCCTGATATGTGGAGGTGTTTGATCTCCTATATCAAAATAATCGCGTTTGAACAATGATCCATCTAGTTCTAAATTTCGTTTTTCTTCTTCTGTCATATTATCTTCTGTAACTGTTAAATTACGTTCAGAATTAATTTGTTCGTAAACGTTCTGTGCTTTTCCCAAAATTGAATGTCGTGGTAATATAATTTTAGAATCGGTTGGATTTGTGATTTGAATCATATTGCCTTTTGACAATGGAGAACGTGGTACTAAAATTTGTAATTTCGCAGCTTATTCAAAGTCTAGTTCAATTAACATTTCTTGTTCTGTTCTTGGTTCGAAAATGCCTAATGAAATATTTAAGACTGATTGTGGTGGCAAAAATATGCATCTTTTGTAGCAAAATATGGGTCAAGTTTTTTTCTCTAAAGGTCCTGTAATGAGATTTTATAGAAAACAATTCGTTGAGGATTTTACTGTATTTTCTTTTCGAGGAATTCGTCCAAAATGTTGTAACGTAAGTACATGAGCTTCGTAGTCGAGAAATGCGTTATGATCGTCTAAAAATGAATTTCCAAGAAGTATTTTAGGGCTATAATATTGTACTAACCAAAATAACATTCTGAAGATCTTATTTTCAATTTGAATTGGCAAAACGACGAATTCATGAAGTACTATGGAGTTTTGCGTTATACCTGACAGTTTAAATGAACCATATCTAATTAATTTCTTGTTTTTGACTACACGTTTACACAAAATATTAATCTGACTGCCACTATCGAGTAATGCATCATATTTATAACGCTGATATTCTACTGTTATTTTCGGCATATTCTGGTGAATGATCAATAAAGTACGAAGATTTTTTGTATGCGCTGGACGATGTTTACCTGAGGCACTTCGTGTCTGTCACTGGAGCTCGTCGTTCAAATGTTCGCCTGAAATGTAATGTTTACCGTAATTGCATTGTGGTTGTGAACTACTATGTGTCATGCATGTTTGACCTGGTTGCGTGTTTGAACTATAATATAGGTTCGGTTGTGTTCGCGAGTTGTAATTTTGTCCTTAGGTAGGATCTAAATGTGTCGCGGGTTGCCTATATAGATTCACGTACTGATTGTTGTATCGAGGAGACGAATATTGACGATTACTGTAATACCGTTGTTGTCTCGGAAGATATGTGTTTCCTCGGCACTGTTGATATTGATTTGGAAAGCGCTGTTGTTGCGAGGATCGAAACTGTGGTCTCGCGTATGTGTTTCGGTTACGTTGCCTGTTGTTGTTCTAAAATTGACTGTGGAACCTATTATTACTATATCCGTTTCTACTGTAATTCTGTTGATTATTCGGAGGGAAGAATTGTCTATCTTTATTATATCGATTTGAGGTTCTGTTCGTTTGGAACTGTCGTCACGGCGGTCTAATGTTAGAAGATTGAGATTTTACATTTGCCTGTATATTACATTTGTAAAATTTCACATTAAGTGTTTGCATTTCGTCCGAAGAAGGTTCGTGTTTGATTTTGACGGGACAGGAGGTAGGTTGTTCTGGTTCGAAATCCGAACTATACGTGGACGAAGTTGTACTAGTAGTAGACGGTAATGAAGAAATTGAAGAATATCATTTCCTCTGTTAGTGTTTGTGACTTTTGTTATTGATAGCACGAATTCATTTTTGTACTCTATATATTCCTGCTTCAAGTGCTACTAATTCCTGCAGTAGTTCTGAAATTGACTGAAATACCATGGTTGTAAGCTTATCTATGTAATAGGGTCTTAATCCTTGAATTATCAAATCTAAAGCTGTTTCTGTCGGAATGTCCTGTTCTGATTTCAAAATTAATGATTCCATATCTAAAACATATGATGTAACTGACTTACGTGGACGCTATTGTCGTTCGCGAAGAAGTACACAAATTTCTGATTTTAAATCTGGTTTACGGAAGTGTGAAATTGATTTATTTTTAAATTCAGCATATGTACCAGTATTTAACGTATGACGTTTGATTAACACTTCGATGTGATCCCTCGATTTACCGAAGGAAAAGGACGGTAAGATCTGTTTACATTTCTCGTCTGAGAATTCGTATGTGTTTTTGGCTAAATCATCGAATGATCTCAAAAATGATGAAATATAATCCGTTCGCGCGTTGAATCTGGAGAGTAGAAAATGTGATGGTAAAACTACAGGTTGTGGATCTGGAGTAGCCATGTTGCGATCTGAATCTGAACCTGATTCTGTACAATTTGATTCTGTGTCTGAATTATTGGGAGAAGGTCCCGAATCGATAAAAGTTATTGACCTGAATGGAGAAAGTTCTGCCTGTGGCGAGTTTAACTTTAACTGAGCTTCTAATACATTACTTCTAGAGCGTAAATTATAGGGAATATTTCCAGGTGTAGGTTTTGGCTTGTCCATACATTAAAATCATTATTCGTGGAGCTAATGTTGAAATGGCATGGAAGTCGGAATCGAACTCATGATTATTAAGAAACAATCTCGGTCGCGTTCCACCATGATATGTGACTGGGTTCCAGCCTAAGATAAGTTGTTTAGAGGGCGTATGGGAGAGGTTAATGTAAACTAAGGCATTGCTTCTCACGGGAAGAATTCATGTATCTGTCATGGTACCTAATTACAAGGCGATGGACACCTTCTTTAATGGACTTGGTTGTTAACGAGAAAATCTGAATAA
>JAGDQP010023872.1:3109-28623 GCA_022664845.1 Lepisma saccharinum | reverse complement strand
TTACAGTATCAGGACCATAAACACTATTCACATTTGCAGCCGCCTGGTTTGCGTTTTCGCCTTTTATCGAAGAAAATCTGTAAAATATAGCGTATTTTCTCTTTGCTAGTGTCCATTTTGACGCGCGCTCACACAACACTGAGTCAACTCATCACAACTATCTGAACAGTGTTTATAGTACGCAATCTCATCGTTTGAACGTCATCTCGTTGAACCCGATCGGACTTATACAACGCGAGACACAGATCACTGAAGCCATCTATTTTGCAAAATAATGGATTACTTTTTACTACACCAGATATATATATATTCCTCTCCCAACCCGTCTGGTCAGCGTGGGAGCAGTAGACCAACTCCTCCCTTCGGGGAGAGGCCTCATCCACTAGTGGATTGAATATGGCTGTGATTTATATATATATATATATATATATATATATATATATATATATATAAAATGAGCTGCCCATATTAAGTGCAAGGTACCGAGATAGGGGTGGGAATATTGGTAGAAGTGCACAAAAAGTGTATTTTTTATGATTCAATCAATAAAATTCACTCCTCCTCCACTTTCGCCCTTGAATGAAACACTTAAGTGTCACCTCCCACACTGCAGCACTCCTCTTCAGGGACGTTTTTAGGGGAATCTGGAGCCCCGATTTGTTTTTTGTAAAATCCTATAATTTTACCATTTTTTTAAAAATTGTTTTGTGGTCCAGGGCTGGGTTGCAAGAAAAATCTTAAATTAGACTTAAGAGTTTAACTTAAGTCGGTCAGAGTTGCACTCAGCCAAGTGTGTACTTAAGTCTGTTGCTGGAAGCGCTTAATACTCTAACTTAAGTACTACTTTTCGTACTTAAGTAAAACCCCAAAATATGCATTTTCCGCTGCTAATTAAGTTTCACAACACTGCAATTCCGACCAAATGTGATCGTTGCACATGCTCAGTGATAGTTGGTGTGACAGGTGAATTGCTGTTGGTGTGTTAATTCAGAAGCGGAATTCGTGGAAAGAATATATATATATAAAAGAATTATTCAAATTCCCAACATGAATCTTTTTTTTTTTCTTGCCGGTTGACGAAATAACTGAGATAATGAATAATGCGTATAATCTGAACTGTGCTAAAATCAAAACTATTCTGCAAAATATCGAGAAAAAGAATAGAATTAAGTGAAAAACAACTAACTGAATAGAATTGTTTTTAACGTCCTTAAAGAGCTGG
Source organism: Lepisma saccharinum (assembly GCA_022664845.1). Lineage (NCBI taxonomy): Eukaryota > Metazoa > Arthropoda > Insecta > Zygentoma > Lepismatidae > Lepisma > Lepisma saccharinum. The sequence continues at coordinate 27,401 of JAGDQP010023872.1, read as the reverse complement.
TGAGCTTCTAAGGGCGGATCCACAGTTTTTAACAGTTTGTGTCTGACTGGTTTGTTTCACAAAGTGGAATCCGAACCACTCCATTCAACTGGCCCCGGCCGGAATTGAATCCATGTCCATGTACAGAAAAACAGCTAACGTTGCTACTAAAGTAGTAGAGTGCGTAGCTATGTAGGCTACTACGGCTTCGGTAAACGCATGTGTTAGGTATAAGAAGTTATTTCGAATATGCTTTTAATTGATACTTCCTTTATGCAGCATGCACCCATCCACTTATTCATAGACAAACACCAAATCAAAGATCTTGGAATTAAATTAAAAATTACCTACAGTCTGATCAGAACATGTTTGAAATAAGACACATGATTTTTAATAATTATTTTTATTTGTACAAGTTTGCCAATCGTGAACCGTCGTTGTCAAATACATTTTAGTTCTGCACTTTTCCTTTTGAATTGGGTGAGCAGCCGCGTATTTAAATGTTGATTTCTGAGGAGTCCAGCACCTTTGGGGGAGAAGGGTCCGATGTCTGTCTGGGTGAGAGATTTGTGTAAAATCAATATACTTTTCCTAAAATGACAGTAATTTTACCTAAAAAAACAAACAAGAATTTCGGGAGGGGATTCGGATATTCCGGGCCCACCTCATAACTACTTCCCTGTGGGTGATTTAGATTTAAATACATGGGTTCTTGATTATTTCGCCAGGCCGTAGATAGGAAGGGACCTAATATCTTCCTGGCTTTACATAAAAAATACATATTTAAATGTGTAAATGGGAAGTAAAATCATATTTCGTGACGTGTGACTAGACTTAAATTTGCAAAATGCAAATACTGATTAAAAAGCATTTTCTCATGTATGTCGAGACACAGGATAAGTCCTTTACATAATTTAGTTATCCCATACTATGTTTTCATTCTCCCTTGTACATATCTTTATTTGCGCTCTTTTTCCTGCATTTTTAATGCTAAAGACGTTCTGAATCGGCGAAATAATTTCATGGCATTTTCGCAAAAATGCTGAAATAATCTATGAAAGTTAGGAAGTTATTCTGAAGGAGTAAGATAGCAGATATTTTTAATCTCTATTAATATTCATTTACAAGCATTTGGCCACATCACATGGAGTCACAAATATTTGAAGCACACAATACATTGTAGGAGAAATTAAAGGGATGATCCTGTGTGTCAACAAGTTTCAATCTTACATTACCGATTTGAAAATTTTAGGTAAACCACTGGCTGACTCTAACCGTCTAACCACACCAATCATATTCTTAATATAAACTTCCTAAGATTTATTTTCATAACGCAGTTCCTAAGTTCAAGTGTCGAAGTCAAGGATCATAGATCAACATTTGTGTGCTCATGGTTCGCGTTCTACTCCCACCAGTTACTCTTACTGATGTTTCCTTTGGTTTCACTGTCACAGCACATGAAAGCCGAGATGGTGCATGGAATTAAGGCGAGGAACACTACGAGTGGAGAACAAATTTTTGAATAAAGCCAAAAGTACTCCAAAACACACAAATTATATTTTTTAAATCTATTTTATGAGCTCACTGACTGCCAGAAAATGTGTAAATATATTAACAGTTGCAAACGAACAGTCACTTAACTACAAAATACTGCAGTAAGTTTTTTCATTTATCGTCGATCCCATTGTAGCATTCATCTACGTTTTTAATGCATCGGTTCCTTTCCCATTTTTGAAACTATTAAATTTACGACTTATTTAGTAACTAAGCTTATCCGACACAATATACACCCTCATTGTGAAAAATTCATTAGTTTCTTGCGCCCGTTCCCAAAACCTTTTACCGCTTTTATTTTTTGTTTTATCTCTAACGCAGTCTAGCGCCTAAACGGAAGCAGGTAGACAAACTGACTTCAGATTAAGGTTTAGGTACCTCGATTTACTTGGTCGTTTTCAATCTGGTGACGTCACAATCTCCGTACGTCTATACACTTCTATATTTTTTTATAACTTACTCTGATTTTATGTTCATCCTGGATATCCCTTATTTTCTTCACGTTTATTTGGATACTTTTAACAATGGACAATTTGTCGCTATAACCTTTCTTTTAATTATACTCATTTCATTACATTGTCATCGGGATCACCTTTACTTACACAACAAACTTCTTTGTTGTTTAGTTTTATTTTGCTTCATTAGCAGAGTTTCTGTTTTAATTTTTTTAACTGAAATACAAAGCGTGTTTTACAATCACTAGGATGACCTTTAAGGTTAGAAAAATGACAAATCGTGATTTCAAAAATTCAACTTATGTAGACCTACTTTAAACTTTGGTAAACGTAATTTTTGTATGGGCCACTCTAGTATGTAGTAGGCCTCTATCTTATTTTATATTTCTTTTCATGCCCGTAGATAGGCCATGAATACGTAAAGGTGTTTATCCTAATAATATTTTTAACTCTTTCTGTTATTCCTGCAATAAACGGAGATAAATAAATTCTGGAAAATATTTCTTACTCACTATTTTTTCTAGTGTTCCAAACACGCTTGCTAATTTGCTAATTGCAGTATAAACAAACTATTTTTGTTAGATATTATTATTATACTTTAGACATTATAATTCAAGCAATCACACATTTTCTGAAGAAAATAAAAAAGTCTAATATTTCTGAATCGAGTTTCGCAAAATGTTGGCATTTTAAAAGTACCAGGTTGAACCCTGCTTGTACTGTACTCTTCCTTCTTCACAGTAATGTTGAACTTAACTCACGACTTCTTATTTATTGTTTATTTTTTACCTATAAAATTTTGAAGTATTATGAGGTGCATTACATAGACATGCCAAAGGCGGCATTTGCAGGCGTTTCCAGTGATGTACAATATTAACAAATTTTAATATATATTGACAGAAAGGCACGTAAAAAGCTAAAAACTAAGTTATAACCTATATAATCATGTTACTTTTGCGTTTCGTGAAAGTAAAAAATAATCTCCACTGAGAAAGATTCGAACCCATGACCCTTGAAAGTACAAAAATCTTCGGCGGCGCGCCTTAACCAACTACGCCACGAAACCACAACACATAAGTGTTGCTTCAAATAATGATAAGTATATCACGAATAGAGATAATGCATGCTATTTATTTGAGTCATTTCTATCATTTATAACTTGTTTCACGTGCTTAAATTTATTGAAAGATGCAATGCAGATTATTGTATAACTTATTTTATCAAGGAATGGTGTTCAAATCCTTTATTTTCCTTGTTTTCTATCTTTAAAGTGGTCAATAAGATATCTTACACAGCTTAAATTTAACTTAAGTGTGTCAGATACCCGTCTTAAATTCTTGCACTTAAGTGTGATACACTCTTGGACTTAAGATGATTCTTGCAACGGTGATTTCGCATTTTTGTCTTAAATGTTTGACTTAAGTCAGCTTTCACACTTGAGTATTTTCTTGCAACCCAGCCCAGATACACTAAATTGTAAATACGTCCCTGGCGAGGAGTGCTTCAGTGTGGAAGGTGAAACTACAACTCGGCAGTGTTTCATTCCGGAAGAAAGTGAAGCAGAAGTAACTTTGCGGATTCAATCATAAAAGATACACGTCCTATATAACATCCATTCCAGCCCCAGTAAATATGTGCAGCTAACTTTTTGTATATTACCTTCTTATAGGACGTAGATTCTCCTAGCAAAATTTTAGGGTAGGTTTCGATATGATCTCATTGACGGTCTCCTTGTGAGAATAGTATTTCGTGATACGTCCTGTCTGGCGTAATTGTTTACTTCTGCTATTTCTTCTTGCAGTTGAGTTCTTCATGCATTTCATGGAGAGAAGTCACATTTGTGATCTGTATGTTTGATATTGATGCACGTGACGTTGTACTGTGAATGGAAATAAAAACACACAGTGTATAATTCTAATGTATGACAATAAGTAAAATTCCATTTGCATATACAGATTGTTCTCCTTTTGTATCTCAGTGAACGAAAAATAAATTTGTGTTGATTTTATTTTTGACAGAAACGTTATTATAGGGTGTTCCATGTTCGATTCCTTTAGGCGCAATCATTCAGATAACATTTGAAGGAGCAGGTCTCGTGTTTAGAGGAAATCTATCAAGATTTTCAGAACAAATTGCGAGAAAACAGTATGAAGTCAAACATTAAGGTGGAGGGAGTTCTACATACTTTATGGAAAGTGCTTTTGATAGAATCCTTTATAAATATTGTTCAGTTTTTAATGTAAGCAAAAACATTTGATTTTCACATTGGCATTACGAATTCTTTCTACATTGGTGGTGCGAGTTGTAGAATGTTGTGAATGAATGAATGTCAGGTATTTTTCTAAAAGTTGTAGATCTGTGATCGATCATCTGCTGTCCTATGAAGCGTGAAAAAGCTATGGTAATTGAATATTCATAGTGAAAGCAACCAAGAATAGTAAAACAAGCCTGTTTTTTCTTACCCATAGGCCTTATCAGCAGTGCAGACGATGACCTTTGGTGGGGTGTGCGACGTTGTCAAGTGCTAGTTTATCGAACGATGGAAACAGGCTGAAGATAATTTTTTTACTGATATTTTTTGTGTGTCTGACGGAACATTATTTATTTCAGCTATTGTAGAGCTTTTTTAAAGAGTAAATTTAATAATAATGCTGGCTTAAAAGTTCAAAATTTTTATTAAATAGCTTCGTTGTTTATTAATATTGTTCGTGATATTTATTATATGTGAAAGCATATTGCATAACTAAAGGCGGGCATACATGATGAATTCGCCGGACAGGAGAGCAAAAGAAGGGAGACTTGTCTGGCAGTCTGATGACACTTTTTCGCCACACACAGTTTAGGATAAGCGAGCACTGGCGATTAAAAATCGAAAGAGAAAATATATTCGATATAAAATCACTAAAATGTGTAGGTTCCGCGCACTAGGAGATTTTAGTTGAATGGCTGCATGTTGTACTCTGATTTTGTAAACAAACTTTGTAAACTTTGTATTTTGGGCCATTGTAGTAACTGATGACTTCTGCCCGTCTCAATTCCACTAAATGTGAAATCTCGAAAATCAACAAACAAACATGCCCCAGTCTGTATTCGAACCCAGAAACTTGGAGACGCTGGTCTGACGTCTGAGATCACACGGCTACCGCGATCGGCTGCTCTGAATTGAAGATGAAGAAGACGAGAAAATAAGTCATCGGGTTAATCCAATTGCAAGCCATAGACTTTAAAGGGGCAATTTGATAAACTTGTTGCATCTTTGAATTTGAATTTATTTATGGCATTTTGGCATCTTTATTTCAGGTCGTGATGGAGAAGGTATCGGCGCGGATCTTACGGTACCATCCCCTGCATTTGCCTGGCGAAAGCTAGAGAAACCCTGGAAAACTTGTCAGAATGCTCGACCGTGTAGTTCGAACCCGCGTGCGTACCCATTACCAATCCGAAGTCCGCGCCATTACCACTTGGATTACGGGGGTCATTACATCTTTAAGAGAAGATAAAAAGTTCTTCCGTCATTTCAGGATAGATAACAAAGATAGTAAGATTTTATAACTTGCTATTCGCTCTTACTACTATTCGACTGGCTGTATACCACAACAAGAGAGGTTGCCTGTAACATTAAGACACTAGGATAGTCAGTCTTCAGTTATTTTCTCCTGGGGTGCGGATTGATGGTAATATCGCAATAAAAATACTTTCAGGTTATGAATAAGACAGAACAGTGAGAGTGAGTGGCTGTAGCTCAGTTTGTAGAACGTTGGCTTTACATTCGGGAGGTCCTGCTGTAGAACCCAGGACTGAGGGTTTTCCTCAATCAGAAATGCAGATTCCAGGATGGTACCTTTAACTTGGGCCCCGACTGACTCCTTCCCCTACCATTTTCCAGCTTGAGCCATAGATGCTTAAAGCCTATAATTAAATTGAAACAGAACAGTAAGAAGTTAACAGTTTATTGGTTACTCCGTATATTTTTGGAAACCGTTGCAATAAAATTAAAGATTAAACAGCGTAAATTAGCATGAATTCACATTACACTTCCCTGATGTTCGTGCATTGCCCAGTGTGAGCCAAAGATGCAAAAAAAATCTTAAATAAATTTTAATTCGTATTAAACCGTGGAGGTCCGGGAAAAAAGGTTTCCGGGTTCGAATCGGAGTCCCCCATTTTAAGACCCTTGCTCTAGGATATTGCTAAGATAAGTATTTACTTCACGAAATAATTTTCAGATAGTTTTACAATGACAAAATATAACTCTGAAGTTGTAACCGAAAATAACAATTCTTGAACTTAAGAGGGAGAGGGACTTGGCTACAGCGGCCTGAAAATAAGCGTACAATTTAACATGGATTTGACACATTTCAAAGAATATCGTGGTTTCTTCACATTCTTTCGAAAAAAATACACAATACTCCTTCAAACACAATCTATGGGATCGTAAGAGTGAGTGAGTGAAGGTCCCGCGACGTATTTTATGGTAGAAATAGAGGATGTTTTAATAATCTATATAACAACTTTGTTATGGAAATTTCGATTATATTTTTCCTTATTTCTAAACACACAATAGCTCGCAAGGTTTTCATCGAAGTACCTTCATAATGCCAGGCAATATGTTGATGGGGATATTGAGTCATTTTTTTCGAAGCCTACGATATTGCCTTACTGTGTAATTATTTGTAATTACTTCTTTCTTAGGATAGGGCCTGCAAGTGACAGCCAGCAGCCACCAAATTGAGCAATTCAGTTGCTAGTGCGCGCGGAGAGGTTTAACCCGTATTGTATTTTGCAAGCGATAGTTCCATTACCCCCGAAATATAGCATGTTTCAATTATTTTATCACTGTGATTATAAAATTGCAAGTGCGCGCGTTGTCATATAGAAGTGTTCCATTTTCGAAGAAAAAAAAAAGTGCGCAGTTGGTAGTAGTTGCGAGTTTCTGCTCTTCGTAATAGAGATTGAATTAATTGCGGACGCAGTGGGGAGACTGGAGCCACAACGCTAACAAAAATACGAAAATGAAACTCCTTCGCGTTAAAAACACAAAAGTGTTAATCTGTCCGTCTTAGTAAAGCAGTTTATAAAGCATTACTAAACGTTACGACGATTTTGAGTCATTATCTTATTGAATGTTAAAAAAAAAGTATACGTTATTTTAATCTTCAGTCTGTCTTTCCCCATAAATTTTTGGATGGAGCAAATAGTATATTGTGGTCCACGTGTCAATTTAAGGTAACAGCTATGGACAGAAGTTTTGACGCACCTCCAAATTTGCAGAGATGTGACATCTCAACGACAATTAAAAATTGAATTAATAATTCCGATTGGGTTACAAAACTATATTCCTCTCCGTCAATAAAACGAAGGAACTATAATTGGTGATGTTTGTGGACCTCGAAATTTTTGCCAACGAAAAGTAATATTAGCTAATATTACTGTAATATGTGCATCTGTCTGCAGGTCAACAAATGTTTGCGATTTTTCAATATATTTACTTTTGAAATAAGAAAAGTATACCAGGAGTTTCGGAGTTTTATATGCAAACCACATTCCGGAAACAAAATTTTGCCGGTGATATCCTCATTCGCACCGCTGTTGTTGGTCGAAATTGGTATGGCGAAACCGAAAGGTTACTTTCCACATTGTTCATAGCTGTTACGGGGAACTTTAAGAAAAATGTGGATAACGTCTTTCGTTCCTGAATTCTAAGCCTTTGTTCGCATATATTTTGTTTATAGAACAAGAGTATAAGAAAATACGTAGTGCTGTGGAGGGAAGATAGTTCATGGTATATGGGTAAATAGCGTAGTTACAAGATTGAAGAGGACAGCTTTTTTCTTCCAGCGGCTAACCTGTACAGTGCACTTATTGTTAAGATTCTATTGTGTGATGTGAAAGGCACTTTCTCTGCAAGCATCACGAATTTGCACTCCGATGTTAAGGACTGTTTCAAAATGCTATGTTGTTAAGTGAAAGTGTCATGAACTGATTTACGATCCTAAGTCTTCCAGTAAAAATAATTGCATAGCGAATATTACTGTTTTACCTAACTGTAGGGGTGGAATTTCAGTTTGCAGTCCACAGGGATGGGTAGGAAATTTTATTTGTGACGTACGCACTTTGATTCATTTTTTGTTTTGAACTTAGCAGAACTGTTGACTATGCTTACTTTTCCATTCGGTTTATGTACCACGTGTGATGCAAAGCACTTGACGATCCCTATCGATAGTATTTAAGTATTTCTACATCACATTTTTGTGGAATGGAATGAAGCTCGCCCGCTAATGACACCTCTATATTTGAAGTGTTATATGTATGTGGAGTTTGTCGGAAACTGGACACCTTTACGGAAACACTGTCTGGAGACTTGTGCATTGTTGTGATTTTTTTTTTATGGGACGCTTTTCATATGCTGCATGTTTATATGTCAAGGTAGTGCAATTTAACTGTACACATGTTATCCTTTCTTTCTTCGTTATTTGCGTGTTCGTGCATTGAAGGGATAATATAATATAATAAGAGTATGTTGAAGAGTATTTTAGGAAATTGCGAAATAACTAACACGTTTTGTGTGGTGGATTTCCATTAGGAATATTTTCACCTTCCTACCTTGAGAAACAACTTTTATGGTAGCTTAGGAGATTTGTGAGGAAATGTGTGTGTGTGATAGTAAAATGTTCTTAGTTCGGTTCCGTCCGGGGGTACGTTTGAAAAAAGGTTGCAACCCTCGCTTTTGCCAGTACATTTTGCTTCTAAATAATATGTGCATAGAATAAATTACTGAAGAATTCAGAACATTTCGATCATTATAAATGCTACAATTTTATTTTATTTTTGAATGGTGGTGAGTGACTGAAAATATTCTCATATTGGATGAAAGGCTGGGGAAAAAGCGAAGAGGGAGTTAATAGCTTTTATTGGAAAGAAATAGTTCTGTGAAATATTGTGGATTACTGTAACTATTACAAAGCGGGGAAGTGATGCTTTTTGTGACGTGTGCAGAAAATGAGTAATGGTGTTTCACATGAATAACACATGAGTACGCAAATACTTCCTCGTAAAAGTGTAATTTGGTAGAGATGTTGAAATACACTGAACATTTTAAACTTGAATTGGAGAAACAAGAAGAGATTTCTTGCATGGATTGATTTCACAATATTAAATTGTTTAAAAATGTTTGTTTATTTTTAAGTTTTCACTATGTAGGTGACTTTGTGAGTACTGTGCAGTTAGAAAACTAAGCAAGTTAACCAATCTGAACTGAACGCTAGCCCCAGAATGTATAGAGATCTAACTGATGAGCTATTTATAAATCAGCTGTTGATTTTCTATACATGTAAATAAGATCTATACGTCATCTTCATTCTGTGTTGTATGTTATGTAATTTTTAATTGGTTTGTCGATAATGATTTTTGTAGCCGTAGGAACAGTTTTTATGAATGCTTGTACTCTCAGAAGTATGTACTGTGTGCGCGCTCCCTATCAACATTCCACATATCTTCATACCGGTTTTGGAACATGAGTGATTCCCAATACCAGTCGGAGGAGAAAGTGTATCACGAGATACGTGACCACATATTTAAAAAAAAAAAAAAACGTTAATCATGAAAGCGATTGTTAAACTAGTAACGCGCTTCTCTTTTTCTAAGGCGTTATAAATTGAGAGTATAAATAAAGGTGTCTTTTAGGTGAATACAGTGTGAAATATCTTTTTATTCGCTCATCGGGATGTGTACTTTAAAGGGCGAAGGCGGACAATTTTTCGTGGGCAATGATATTGCAAATCTATAGTTAAAATAGACGATTCAACTATTTTGATTTCTTGTTGTAAAACTTCATAAACTTAATTTGTATGGGCCATTCTAATAGCTTTTGACTTCAGCCCGTTACGATTATCATGTAAAGGCACAGCCAGTTAAAATCCACCAACATTCATGCTCCTGGCGGGATTCGAACCCACGACTTTCGACCAGACGACTGCCGGGTCGGCTTTGATTCCTTGTTTATTATAAGCTTCCCACAAAGCATAGTTGGCGAGGATAATCGGAACCATTCCCGGAAAGTACAAATGCCTTGAACGCCAAAGTACTCTGAAACTGGGAGGGGTAAATAGAAATTTGGTGTAGCTTTCTAATCACTTTTCCGAGCTCTTGTCGTTTTCTTTGTGCACAATTTTGCCATCAAAAGGGATGTAGGAAGACCCTTCTCTCTCTCTTTATATATATATATATATATATATATATATATAATGAATGATGTTTATCAAAATCCATTAGAAACCATTTGTAATGTTTAGCAGTTATTCGAAGCCGATTCTACGTCTGCTGCTACTAAACATTTATTTCACTTCCTTAAACTTTGACTGTAGGCTTACCATATTTAAATTCCCTCTATTTTAATTCCCACTGCCACATCACATATGTATGATTTGTTTCTGAGTTTACTAATATGAATAGAACGGAATAGTTTTTGAAATTATAATTCTTCGTAATTATGCATAGAAAGTACATTCAACGTCTTTTTTCGAAAAAAAAAAACATACAGAGTTAGCAGTACTATATAGTCGAAAACAAAGCATTATCTAAATATGATAAAACCTATCAATGAAATAAAAAAAATGTATAAAAATGTTATTTGTTTTGTAGCTAAATCGGTGTGTAAAGTAACTAAATTAGGCGGCACTGAGATACCAGGAAAATTATTACTTCGAAAATAATTTTGTAGTCAAAATAAATTCATCATTGAGTTGAGCACGTCCTGTTGTTGCGCCTAATGTCATAAAATGAGTTCAGTGTAGAACTTGTTAGTAAATACTGGTATCATAAAGTAGATTGTGAAGTACTCTATGAAGTTTTTCAATGCACAAATGATGTGTTAAGTTATTGTCGAATGTTTTTTAGCCAACGATGTTTGTACACACGCTGGCAATAATTACTTTTTATATTACTTTATGAATTGACTAACATTTTATGTGTTTATTGATCGAGTCGTTTCTATTCTGAGTGATAGTGTATTAAATTCAACGATGTGAACAATGTAATGTTATACTTATTTTGTTTTCAAACAATGGAGACTTGCTTGTGTAAGTGGAAATTGATTAATAGAGTAAGTAGTGGAACACTAAAATTTCATTATGTGATCTTAAGTTTTAATTCAAGTAATGTTTAAAATCTTTCAGTAAACTTTGTATTTTGAAGTGCTATTTAATAGTGTTTAATGTCCAGTCCGTAACACGAAAATAGATTTTGCGTTATTTGTTAGACTGCAAAGTTTCCTTGAAATGTTTCGCAAAGTAGAAAGTTGTTGCATACAATAAATTCATTCTTTGTGACACATTCATTTCATTTCTGATCATTTCAGGGTATATAACATAATAATTTCGACAAGTTCAGCAGCTTGGCTGCATGTATTTCATGTATAAAAAATGGGCCATAATAAATGGGCTTTTCTGTGTGATGTGTACATCTAGTGGTGGAAATGTTCATTCACTTAGAAGACAGGTTTCCAAGCAGAAACTCACGATCCGAGCTTGTGTAGAACGTTGCAAGTATTTAGTACACTTCTGGAAAGATAAACCTGCACGGTCGTTCGAAAACTAGGTCCAAATTGTATGCTTTCGACTACCCTCTGTACAACCCATTCAAAAGTCTGGAAAATAGTTCGTCACGAGTAGTGATAAAAACATTACGAAAATGAACTAGCAATCTCCGATGTAATATTTAGTATACAGTTTACTATTAAAGAATATGACTTTATCAAGTGAAAGACTAGCAGCTGTTTGTAGTAACAAAGATATAACAGAGAATTTGGTAATTTCCTTACCGAAGGAATACTATGCAAACATTGTTACATTAAAGTTTAGAAATTTCAATAAATTGCAATGAACCTCCTGTAGTCCTTGAAGATCATAGCTATTTTTTGCAGGTTACCGTTTTTCTCTACTTTGTGAAAAAATAAAATAATAACCAGTGGAATCTTGGTAAATAACATTTTCGTATTGATCAAAATAAATTCATCATTGAGTTGAGCACATCCTGTTGTTGCGCCTAATGTTGATACTAATAAATATTGGAAGTACCCTGCATACAGGGTTTACAGAGGAGTTTTCCACTAGAAGAGGTCATCTAAAAGGAGTGTTAGCGGAAGGTGGACATAAATTAAGTAGTTGATACGATAGGACGACACTTAGGAATAGGGTTGTCATATTGTCGCAAGGCATGCAAGTTGTAGTTTTGTCGTATTGTCGCATGAAATATAAGTTGGATTGAGTAGTTTTGGTGTAATTTAGTAGTGACTTCTTCAAATCACTGATACTTGAAAACTTTTACAAAATGAAGGCATACATTTCTTTGGTAATAAAGCTTTCAAGTTCCAACTGTAGTCGTGGAGATAATTTCTTATTCCTTCGTCATTGCATATACAGTGTGTGGACTATTCGTCTCTTACTTTCTCATTTATATTCAGTGGTTTCCGTAATTTCAGCCAATCCCGATAACTCGTTCAATATTTGGTCCAAAACTCTTGAAACCGTGAATGGCGTAAGTATACAGGCAGAATTGAATTGTCGAAACCAGGGTCGTACAGGAGATGAAACTTACAAGGAAATAACGTGAACATTTCAAATAGGAAGTGGAGTCACTTTCCATTTCATCGGTTTATATAGTTCCTACGGTACCATAGATAATTTTTCAGTACGAACAGTACTAGGCCACCAACTTTGTCCATTGCTTATAAAAGGGAAGTATTACATGTAGAATATTGGAAGAAAACGATAGTTATTTTTGTCTAAAAAAAAAATAGACAAAATTGTATACCTATAACATACACACCTATAAGGTGTGTTGTAAAAAAAAAAGTGTCACCTAAAATTTTATTCAAATTAATGTTGAATTCACAAATTTTGTTGAAACTATACACAAACGTTTGGGCGTATTATATTGCTCCCAAATTGTCGAGAATATCAGAATTGGTGTACATGTAATTTAGATCTAATTCAGTAGTAGTTTCTACAAAATGAAAATTGAACAAACTTTTTCTTTCTAATTTTCAGGTAAACCCTTCCCTTTTTACGTAATTTTCTGCACTCGACTGGTTTAATAAATACCATAATTCAATTTTTTGTTTTTTATTTTATAATTACGTTTCTTGTTTCAACTTCTGCATTTGATATTTTCAGTGTTATTGGCAATGGACGAAGTTGCCGATTGATCCAGTAACAAACAATTAACTATCGTTACCGCCAAACTGTAAGAAATATCAAAACAGGTTTACTTGATCTGTATTCAGATGATATTTTTAATGATGTGATAATGACTTCCAGTTAAACTTTACAAGTTGATCGACTGTGGGGGCCGAACTATCTTCTGTACGACAGGATTTTTAAATATCATAATTGAATCCTGCACATTCAGTTACATATTTGTCAGAGCTTTGCGACAAATACTTTCCAAGTTATTGGCGGTGGATGAAGGTAGTCCTGAGTGTTCGCTAATTTGAGTACTCCGCGTACACTAAATCATAGCACACCAAAAGCGCAACATAAAAAATCGCAGTAAACGGTTCGTTTCAAGATAATAAGTCAGATAAGAAAATCAGAGCTGAACTACAAAGTTAATCAATATTTTTTTACTTTAAACCAGGGAATGTTATTAGTGAAAAACGTACATCCTTCAAAGTGAGTTACAGTCGATCGAATCGAATATTTAATAAAATTGCGTACTGAGTGGAGATTACACATGAACAAGAATGATCTATGTCAGATATTAGATACTTATACAGTTAAGTTAGTGACCAAATTACAAACATTTTGTGAGCTATGACAAAAATTTTGGAAATAGAGGTTAGTATCGCGATTTAGTGCTTGTAAATACACAACACAATCTACATAATGGAAAATCGATTTTCCGTATATTTTGAAATAAATTTGAATTTTTGGATACTAAAGTTTTTGCAGGATATCATCATCTTAAGATAAATACGCTTTGATTCAGTCACAACTAGTTCTAAATATTCGATTGAAAATGTTTGAACGTCTCTGCTTTCCTGAACTAAACATTTTACTATGTTAATTATTGATAAGCTTAATTGTTACTAAGTTTTCTTAAAAACAACAACAACAACAACATAGTACATTTTTCTTCTGTGCACATACAGTACCTCACATTTCCTTTCACAGTTGAAACAACAAATTTAGTTACATTGATTCCTAGTGGAAAGAAGAATAGCGTAAGAAGAATTGTTTCGTATTTGAAACTATTGCGGAAGAGCAAAGAATGAAATAGTTTTGACATCGTAACTACTTACAAATCATGACGCGGAGGTGGAAGCAACAGTTCGGCAATGGTGTCGCCAGCAGCCACCACAATTCTTCGCCGACGGCATGAAAAACCTTGTTTCGCTTTGGCGCAAGTGTGTTGCTCGTAATGGGGACTGTGTTGAAAAAATGATGCCACCATTTGTAGCTGACATTGCAAGCTTTCCACTGATGCCTGTATCGGTGCTATCTGTCAAACACAAATAAAGGTATCACCTTGGAGGCATTACTTTCTGAATCATCCTCGTACTTCCAGAGAAACCTTTTCAGACAGGTATCTGCTCTATTTTTTTTAGCAGGGCTTCAGTAAATTGTCAGTATTTCAACTTCTCGTGTACAAGGCAATAATAATAATAATTTAGAAAGGGTTGATGCAATGGAGCCAAATAACATAAATAAGGTGAATATTCCAACAAATCAAACTTTGATTTGTTGATTTTTGCCATTGAAATGACACTTGAATGGCACATGAATCATCTTTATTTATTTATTTATCTTGAACTCCAACGGGGATTCATATCCCCAATTACAAGAGTACCATACATGTTTTTAATACACAGAAAACATACAATTGATTATAATCTGCTCATACGAGCAGTGAAATTTAAACAATTTAATGTCCGGAGACTAAATTCAGCCTACGCCTAGTAACAAATAAACTCAGTTTTAAATTTTAAGGCATAATTATAACCAGTTTTCATATATTTGTTAAGTTGAACACAGGATATTTAATTGCATTGTGAAATTCCTTCCTTTACATGGGAAATATATCTACATTAGGATTTTGATTGGATATAGTATTGAATGAAGGTTGCGCACATTCTCCATGTAGGCGACTTGCAAAGTGTACATCTGTTCTGTTTTTTTTTTTTTTTTTTTGCAGCAAAATATTTGTTTCCAAGCGAGTTTTTCCAGTAGGGATGCATATACCTATTTTACTTAATAATGAGGTATCACTGATCTGCTTATTTAATATTTTATACAGGAATAGCATATCATTTGTCTTCTCTGTTGGAGACTAATAAGGCCATAGTTTGTCAGCAACTATTGATAAGAATCAAACGAGGGTAAAATTTCGTCTGCCTAAAAGCTAGGACCGAAGGAATTTGGCTTGTACCGATTCAATGTTACGTTTGTATTTCTAAACTAGGTGCCCATATTAAAAAGCCATATTCTAATTTGGATCGGACGTATAAATTATAAAGCATGATAAGTGAATTGGTGTTCCGAAATTCCCTCGTCAGGCGTAAAATATAACCGAGATTTGTGTGTGCTTGGTTAATGGTGTAATCTAGAAGTTTTGTAAATGTTAGTTGTGAATCAAAAACAATTCCAAGATCTTTCACTATGTTCACTCTACTGATCGTTTTATTCTCAATCTTATATTGGTATGTGTGCTGCGTTTTCGGTTTTGTGTATGTTACAACCGAACATTTCTTAATATTGATCATTGTTTACACACCACCCCTGTAGGTTACTTATTTCTTCTTGCAGTTGGTCACAATCATTGATAGAACATATTGATTTATATATTTTTAGATCATCCGCGAAGAGTAATTTGTTTGACAAGGTTTCGGGCAGTTAATTTATGTGTATAAAAAGAGAAGTGAACCCAAGTTAGAGCCTTAAGAGGGCTCCTTGCTTAAACCCCCATTTATTTTTAATATTTTTCAAAATATTTGAAAAACTAAGAGTACTATCAAAAATGTAAGTTCATAGCGCACTAGAACTTTCAAATTACTATGAAATGTAATGGACAACGATCTCGAGATCTTGTCCATTGATGAGTGCTCAGACTTCAATTAAATAATTACGTCATTATCTTTGAAAACGTATCACTCATCAATGGACAAGATCTCGAGATCGCTGTCCATTGTATTTCATAGTAATTTGTAAGTTCTAGTGCGCTATGAACTTACATTTTTGATAGTACTCTTAGTTTTTGAAATATTTTGTAAAATGTTAAAAATGTGGGGTTGGAGCTAGGATCCCTCTTAAGGCACCCCTGACTTTACATTGAAACTATCACTGACATAACCGTTATATGTAACATAGTGTTTTCTATTTAAGTAAGATTTCATGAGGTTCGACGCAGGCTTCGTTAAATTCATATTATAATGTTCGGGTTTAGGTGAAACATGTCTAACTTGTCATTGATCAATGATCTGTCTAGCTTGTCATGATTAAAGTTAATTTTTGATCGTTTGTAAATTGATTGGAGAAATGGGCAAACGCATTTGCAATATTTGGACCTTCTTTTAAGATTTGCTTACCGTATTTTAATATACTTTCTGCTGATCTTCGTGACCTCTTTCTAACAAAATTCCGTATTTGAGTCGGGTCAGTTAAAACACTTTCCTCAGATTCCCTGATAAAATTTGCGAATTCTGAGGCTATTTCCTTTTTTATCGATCTCACGTTGACAAACATTTCATGATGTTTATTAGCGTTCCCTATTTTCTTTTTCCATTGACGATAGCGTAAAGATTTTTGTCGTATATTTTTGATAATAGATGGAGTGAACTAACAAGGATAGGTAATTGCCTTTCTTTCCTTGTAGGAAACGTGTTTTGTAAATATTTCATTTATGATTTCATAGAAGTTGTCCAGAGCTGCATTAACGTTGTTGTGTTGCTCTAGAATACCCTAGTTAATGTCAGCCAACTATATGGCTTCGAAATTCGCTTTAGCAAAGTGAAAAATTTTGACTATTTTTTCCCGATGGTTTCTTGTACGCTTGCATTGAATTTCAACAAGTACAGTCGGATGATGCTTGTCTTCAGGAACTAATAAATTAGTCTCTTTAGAAACCGAAACATGAGGTATATTTGTAAGAACTAAATCTAGTGTTATGATTTCTAACGTCGTTAACATTTTCCATTTCGTGATATGACAAAGTTATACAGATCTTTGCATAAAGTCGTAGATTGCATGAATTCTGTTTGTATACCGGTTATTTCGGGTATGTTGTACCTATGAGTAGAATGTGACAGCCCTCTGAGCAGTGACTATCAACAAACTGAAAGAAGTTATTATAAATTTCACGTCTACAATTTGGTGGGAAATATGTACTACACAAATAAAATTATAAACTACCTATCATTACTTTAACAAGAAATTACCACGTTCGTATTTAGTACAGGGATGTAGGGGTGTTTCTCAATTCATATATTCCTATTTTCGTCTCCCTTGTAGGTTCGTGCCAAATTGGTTTAAATTTGATTTATTTACACATTGGAAGGAAAAGGTTTTCTTTACCATTCGTAATCAACTCCCTGGTATATCTTTCGTAGGCTGGAAGTATATATTTTCTCATTGCTTTGAATTTAAGTTTCCCATCACTAGAGTTTCATTTGTTATAGTTGTCGTAGGCTATCGAACACATGATCGCATTTCCAGTTAAGCTTCACAGGCTATTTAACTTCATTTCTTTCTGTTTCAGGTAAGTCCTGATCGAATATTGGATCTTTCACAGAACGTCCAGGAGTGCTTTGGTACATAGGTAAACATTAATTCACAAGGTGGTCTTTCGTTAAATTGAATAATTGTATACGTTTCTTATACCTCGAATTAATTAATGCAATGTAACAGACACCTAGGATCATTCCATGCCAGCAAGTTCCAATCTAGAACATTAAAATTTCACCTCACGAGTTAAGTTAAAACCAAATTTTAGATGTTTCTCCTGCTTTTCTAGCGAGTTTTATAGTTGTTGTGTCGAATGTTTACAGACGAAATATTGTTTTGTTCATGCATGAAAATAAGATGAAAAAAGTTAGAAAAATGAAATCAACCAAATTTTGTAGATTTTGGCGAGAGCTTTGACTTTACATCCAACATGGGAGTATTCAGAGTAGATTCAATTTCATAATCCAACATTGAATTTTCCAGAAGAAAAGGGTGATGGGTGGAACCTGCATGAGAAAATTCTAAACATTCCATTTTTTTCATCATGTATTGACTTCATGCCAAGTTTAACCCTGCGTTAGGCGTGTGGGTGACAGTTGTCCCCTGCTGATATTCGTCGTAAGTTTGCAACATTGTGTGTTGATTGTCGCAGTCGCGCTTTTCAGTAGCTGAACGTGATGGTTAGAGTTTGTTCTGGTAACAGTAACTTACTTCTGTTTTTCGCCTATACTTGGTAAGAAATAAATTCTTACCGCAATATCACATTTGGATGACAGTTGTAAACCGCGCGCGTATATACGTAACAAGTAAAATGTCAAAACGCAGACGGAGATGACAAAAGACACGAATGTTGTTCTGGAGTGGCTTGAGAAGGAATAGTAGGAGACGGAGGTGTGTTCTGATGAAAGTAATTATGAAATTGATCAAGCGACCACAACATCGATTCGGAACACATAAGCGACGAGGAATGTAGCTCCAGTTCGTCTGAATTGTTATAAAAATATGTCCAGTTCATCTGAATTTTATTATGGAAAGGATCATGAAACAAGATGGGACACAAGAATTCCTCGAAAAAATTGTTCTTTCTTTCTTCTTTCTTCTCTTACACATTGAACCGATACGCGGTAAATGTCTTCGTATAGGTAGAAACCGTAGCATCCACAGCCGCGCCATTGCCTGTAGTTGCATGATGCATGTAGGAGAGTCGCAGTAGCCAGTGGATGGTGGCTCACTCACTTGGCGTTCTTGAAGAAGCCATGTTATCTTAGTGTTTGTTTCTGTAGAATCACTTGCTCGTGGGCTTCGGCGCAAACAGTTACTGACTGGGAGTGAGCAGTTAGTAACTAGTAGAAAGGTTCTAATGAGAACCTTGTTTTATTTATGTTCCTTTTACCCTGGATTTAGTTAATGTTAGTATTGGGGCATCATAGATTCGTCAGATCGGACGGCTGCATCCTCGCTGCATGTTAGATAAAGTAGGGTTGGGTTCCCTTACTAATATTTTGCCTTTTAGGTGGACAAAAATAAACCTCACGCATAGCCAGAAGAATTAAATTAAGATATAAGATAAGGGTACCTTTACATATATTGGCGCTCAGCTTACGGGCTCGATTTTTGAACAGATTTTGGACAAGAATCGGAGTGGAATTCACTACCAATAAAAATTCCAGTTCCAGAATAGTTCCAGCTCCAGAAGAGATTTGAGCCTATTCTTGTATCCCAAAATGGAAAGTGACGAGGGTAGATATACTGTATAAGCCCCGAAGAAGCATCAAGACCAGTGGCGTTGGGTGAAATGGTGCCAGTAAGTAGTAGTTCACGTATCAGTAAACGGCAAAAGAAGGCTGGAGGAACAATCCGAGCAGGAAGCTACAGAGACCGAAATGGAGCCCGGCCAGGGAGAAGGAAAAACTACTACTAAAGAAGATGCCAGTGTATCTTTGATGAGACAGCTATTAGAGAAGTTTAGTGGTTTAGACGAGAAATTTAGTGGTATGAACAAAAAGTTCCAGGACCTAAAAACCGATCAAAACGAAAATTTCCAGGACCTGAAAACCGATCAAAACGAAAAATTCCTGGAATTGAAAGATCAAGATAAAATGTTTAATAGCCTGGATAAGTAGTTTAATGAACTAAGGGAAAGCCATGAACAGATGATTGGAGAACTATAGACGGAAATAGGAAGAAACATGGATGCATATCGGAACGAGTGTCAGTCGGGTTTTAGACAGCTAAAACTAAGTACTCAGACAATATATGAAGAATTAACTACCCGTAAATAGGACACCAGTAACCAGTTCGCGGCATTTGAGGCTGATCTGGATAAAACCATCGCGGATTTTCAACTCTTGGAAGCACACGTAAAAGGGGGCATGAGAATAATAAAGAAAACGATAGAGGTAGAAGAAAAGGATACAGCAATTAGAACAGAATACTGAGAGTATAGAAGACGAGTTTAAAGAAATGAAGGAAACCAAGAAGAACGATGGAGAAACTTACAAATCCACATTAAGGAATATTGTAAAGACATAACTACTGAGATGATGAAATCAGGTAACAAGAAAGAAATAGATGATAGAGAAACGTTCCCTAAGGAATATAGTACTCCGCAACAGTCCAAGGAAACAAAGGCAGACAGCATAATAATCGTTTCAGAGAGGAAGAATCAGACCGATTTTGTGCAAAAACCTTATTAATCAAGTACCGAAATGGACTGACCTGACCTATTATTTTAAGACTTTGGGCATAGGAGAGGAGGACCGCCTATACATTCTAGGTAGAGCTATGATTAATAGTGCGGAAGGAAGGTTCAACCTAATAAGAACCCAGATCAGTACCTTTAAGGATTTCTGTTAACAAGTTTATGGAAAAGTACGCCAGTCGAGACAGTATAGAAGCGAAGAAAAGAGCGATTAGACAAACCAGGATTGATTGGCAAAATATGGAGAGCATGGAACAGGAGGTGGTTCAGCACATTATTAAGCTGACACGGGTGGACTCATATAACTGATGGATAATTATATAGAAAAACTGCTAGCACACTCCCGTATGATGTACAGAGACTACTAGCCTGCACAAATTATAACACATCCGAGGGCTTATTGAAATTTCTGGGTAGACAGGACGGCATAAGGACCAAACGAAATAATAGTAATAAATTTGCTAGTCCCGAAAAATCTAATAGCCAGAAACAACAGTTCAAACCCACCTTTAGGAGAAAGGAGAATTACTATAATAATAATAATAACAGAAACGGAAACTCAGTTTAAGAGATCATAACAACATAAATGGAAACAGGAGATGGAATAACGGAAACAATTATAGAACCCGTGACAACGAAGAAGATAGGAACAACTGGAGAGAAAACGGAAGCGGGACAGGTTAATACATGCCTCCGAACGGAAGAGGAGAATCGAGTCACTACACCGCAACCAGCCATGATGTTCTGCAGGATCTATTATATAGGGAGCTTCCAGTAAAGGTGACACAGTCCAGTAAAGGTGCAGTTTCGTTTGTGCGATTGGCGCATACGAAGATCGCAAGCAACTGCTGCACACGCCAATGCATTGACACGTTGAAGGGAAATCAGTGAAGGCGGTTTGGTTTGCGCGTTGGACGCATGATGTCGCTAGCAACTGTTGCAGACCAGATGACCACCTTTGATGAACGGCGGCCGAAGTCCCTCTGCGGCAGAGAAGGAAATCAACTTGGGACAGAAGATACCTTTTGATCATATAATAGACCGATATAGTATAAATAAACGATACGAGGACCATGGTCAAGCCAACGTCCATGGTTTCTCGTATACCAGAAGAGTATCGGGACCACATTATACAATAAGAGAGTCAGTGGTATATCCATATCCTATATCTGATTTCAACTACAACGTACAGAAATAGTAAACAATAGATTTTACCTCCGGTACAGCAAAGATTAGTAATGTCAGGGCCTTGGTCCCGGCAACGTCCAAGGTTCCTGCATCTTCTCAGAGAAGTGCCGGACGTTCAAAATAGAGATTTAGACTATAAACCTAAATTGGGGATTTGAAATTTTTAAGAGGACTGGTTGAGCCAATGACTAGATCCCCCTTAAAAGCATTTTGACATTGAACCTGACTGCGTCATTAAGCCAATGGTGGCGTAGTCAGAATAAGCCGAAATACGTGAGAAATCAAGACATTTAAATTGAAGAAGAAACCTCCAAGAAAAAATAAAATTTATTTGAAGACGCTAGTATTAATTCGCCTAGTAATCAAAACAGTAAGTGACTATATATAAAAGTAGTAACGAATATCTATTACTTTTATGTACCGTTGTGTTGATGCCTAATGACGTTAAATGCTTACATACATAACATACTAAGCTTCGTACATGCTAAATCATAGACTAACTACTAATTCTTGCACGTTAGAGTAACGAAGCATTCATTTATTCCAATAAATTATGAAGTTGCCCAGTATTACTAAGATATCAATCAATATGCAGCACAATCTAATGAAGTGCAAACTACTGACAGGTTAGGTTGCGTTCATGCAAAGCATAGCCCTTAACATACAGTGCTTATTGAAAACATGCAAAATATCATTAATCATTGTCGTTAAATTGATGCTAGTATCCTTCCCGTACATACAGAACATTTCATTTAATGAGCACAGATAAATCTGTAAAATTCATCATGCATTAGTAGTTGTGGATTGTCTTAGTAACCAATACAGAACATCCTATATTTCCTACCACAAATACCTACGTAGTATTTCATTTGATTATTTAGAATCACTGAACTCCATAGATAAATATTCTTGAGTTTTCCCGAAACTCAGTTGCATAAAATTGAATTACCATCAATAATTTCAAGTACGTACAACGTTGAACATGTACTTCATTCTCAAAATAAGACCCATAATAATCTCAATTCTAGATTTTTTGTGTTAGTCGCAAACAGGACTCGAAAAGTCTTATTGATGGAAATGGTGCGTTCACATTGTATTTGTTAAATTCTGAATATTTGTTCTTTTCATGAATATGACAGAAAGATCACCAAAGATACATATATAAAATGTGTGTGTGTGTTTTGTATGTGTGCAAGGCTGATAGAGAATGTAGAGTACACTTTCCCACGATGTTCTCCAGCGGATATCACGTGTTGTCACTGTCTCCGACAACAGAAGGCTATTATCGTCAAATATCTAAAAGAATATCAGGAAGGAAATAACGGCACTTTATAGTTTTAACACAATGGTTAACCAGTACAGAAGCAATTATTGAATGAATTTTTACATAACCGAACAGGTATGTACACATTCATCAACAGTGAAACAAAGAACTGAGAAATAAAATTGAAACTAACAATCCTTATTTGTTACTCGAATAAAGAAAGATTGTTTCACGAATAAGAAGCTTGTGTTAGATCTTTAAGGAAAAGCGTATTTATTGGTTTAAATTAGACTGATCTGTATTAAACAAACATTAATGTGTAATCAAGTTTATATCATTTATATTAAAAGCCAGTTTTCTCGTTTTGCAACGAATGCTGCTTTATATTTTCATACTGATTATGGAAAAGTAAGGCGATACTCAATTTCAAGTTTGTAGAAATATTATTTACGGGTTAGAAACCAAAAGGGGTTAACTTCTGTAGATGTTAATTGCTTTTAGATAACTAAAAGCTTCAAATATGAGCGGTTCGGGGGAACAAAATGATACACACGTAAAAAAGGCTGAAACAAAGGTCAAATATGTGCGTGTGTAAACAATAATAATAAAATAAAATGTTCCCAAGATTGTGTGTACGTTGATTTTTAAAAAAATCTTTTGGATTGCAATTTTTTTTTTCTCGATATACGTACAGTGAAAATTTTATCGTGCCGCTCATATACACTCTCGATTTATTTAAATAAATCTATAGCTACTATGTACTTGTACAAGGCTTTATCATTATATAATTATAGAACAAATAAATAATAAAATTGTAGCTACCGTGTATTTATAGCAAACTTTGTTTTTGGTTGATCAATAGTTACGTACCTAAAAGGGAACATCTCAAATTGATGAGTGTGTTTCCTAATGTTTGAAATTCTCCCCGCACAGTGATACAAACTTTATAGGAGATAAATAAGCTAAAATAGGAGATACATAGGGAATCTTCAGTGATTTTATAGGTCAACACTGCGGAAGATACTGATCCATGAACGATAATAGGCCTATTATAAACTAGAAGGAACAATTTCACGTATGGGATCACATTAACTCCAGAGAATCCTTTTTCTCGGAATATTAGAAGTTGTGAGATCAATCTAAATGCACTCCACATTCTTTTACGTACTTTGAAAACGCCGTAAGATATTAGTGTAGGATTCCTAACTCTGTGAGAAATCATTGGATTGTTTCTCATACAGATTTTTCCGATATTTTTTCTTAAGAAACTTTTCGTATTGAGAAATCTAAGCAACAGGAAAATTTCATGAAAATATATTAAAACAGTGTTTGGAAAAATCAAAATATATTTACAGGATTGTTGCTTTGTTTCTCAGTCTCAGTCTCTCCTCTCTCTCTCTCTCTCTCTCTCTCTCTCTCTCTCTCTCTCTCTCTC
>JAGDQP010023871.1:0-27254 GCA_022664845.1 Lepisma saccharinum | reverse complement strand
TATATATATACTATTTCTGTAGGTAATATATAATATACACAGCAGTTTGGGTTAGAATATAATTAAATATATGCATTAGCTATGTTTACTCATGAATTCCATATGACGTTGTGTTAACACTTTTAACCGTACGTCTAAATCTGAATCGTTTCTGTAATCATATAGTAGTAAACAATACACTGAAGTAAAACAAAATTCAACACCACGAAGACTATGGTGCCTGAACAAATTATACACAACAGAACTGTCGATATGATTTATTAAATTAATGCATGTAAGCTGGTGTAGTGCGATGTCAAATTTCAAAATCGTTCTTTTCAAAACCACGGTAGTCACCGTCATATTTAACACATACATGTATAAGATCATGAACATGTTCGATGTCGTATTGTGAGATGATGTAGCATGCCAGCTGTACCTGAGCTTTAAAATCCGCTTATTTTAAATGAGAATAAAGGAGACGAAACCATATTCGAGGTGAAAGACCTGTCCAGGATAAGATATTGAAAATGATGTTCGTTAGAGACAATCGTTGTTATTTTGATACTAGACTGTTTCATGAATGAGGGAAGAAGATATTCTATTACGTCTCCAATATAAACGCTCGCCAATGATTGGCATAACAATAAGGATGATCTTATTGTGGTATAACATATCTTTGCGTAACGTAATGCCCATGGTTAGGCTTGTATGCCGACAAGGCAAGAAGTTTGTCTACCGATATTATCCATGCTTTCTACCGGATCGTATAAGTCATGTAAATTGTTGTAATGAAACAAGAAATCCCAATATAGAAATGTCAACTTTTTCCGCATAAAATTTACTTGTCATGATTCACTTTATCATTTGAATAATTTGGGCCTTGGTCATTTAATATAAACTTACTAATTCATAAGATATTTTTTATAAAAGCACTGGGAAAAGAATCATAAAAAACATGCCTTAACAATGTATATCTGAAAAAAAGAGTTATTAAAGGCATGTGAACTAAGTAAATTTAAATAGATCACCAAAGTCGTTAGTGAGTGGACTTATATATAATCTATCTATCTATTGGAAAACACACTTTAATAATCCATATGCCATTGAATATTTATGTCAGAGGCACTATATTAATGAACTATCGTTACTACTATGTTTACTTCGACAGAAGAGAGGACGTCAAAAATGTAATAAGATACCTCAATGTGAATGTAGGAACTAAGCAGATCAGTGATACGTAAATGGGAAACTTTGGATTTGAAAAAAAACAAGAGAAGGGAGAAGTTAGTGAAATTCTCAGAACCCAACAGGTTATTCATTTCCAATACATTTTTTAAAAAGCCGTCCCAATGGAAGGGACATGGATAGGTCCAAATGGGACTAAAAGCGAAATAGACTATATTTTAACGAACAACGGCTAAACTGTACTGAACAGTTTCAAAATTTTGAGTGATCATAGGATAGTAAGATATAAGCTGAAACTAAATACTATACTTCAATCAAAGAAGGTTATAAGAGTAAAACTACAACTTTTATATCTGGAAATACAGACATACATTCAATATAGCACTAAGCAACATATTCAGGGCCCTGGAAGAGTGAGAATAAGGACAAAACAAAATACTGACTGAGATAATAAGCGAAACAGCCAAGAAAATAGCAGACATCAGAAAGAAAAAAAGGTAATAAAATCTCAGAAGGAAGTAAACTCTTGAGGAAGAGAAAACGAAAAATGAAAGAAGAGAAAAATTACATAAAGAGGATTGAGTACATAGAACTAAATAAAACCGTAAAGAAGAAAATAAGAGAGAATGTACGAAGACATAACGACATTTTTGTTAACAATACAATCGATAGAAACAAGAGCCTGAGGAATACCAAACAGAACGTCATGATAGGGACCAAGCAAATAATGTAAGTTGAGAGACCAGATGGGACCGTAACACGAAATACGGAGGAAATTTTAAAACTATTTGAAAATTTCTACAGAGAATTGTACTACTCCGAAGAACTAGAAAATAAAGATTCAGAAGAAAAGGATGTAGATGTCCCAGACGTAATGAAAGAATAGTTGATAAAGTAGTACGAGGGATGAAGAATGGAAAATCGCCAGAAGAAGACGAACACACAGCAGAATTTGTTTAAATGGACAGGTTAAAGGATGAAAGAGGAAATTTCTATTTTATTCTGTGTGTTACTGAGGAAGAGATATATTTTTTCAAGTTGGAATATGCTGTAATCATTTTGTTGTACAAGAAAGGAGACAAAAACGTGTGGAAAACTACAGACAAATTTGTGTGTTGTCTTTTCTATACAAAATCTTCACATAGTTATTCTGAATCGTATTGCAAAAGACTTGGATTTTAACCAGGGAAGGGAACAAACCGGATATATACGAACCTATTAGAAGATTAAAACATTAATTAATTCATCTAAATTCTAGTTTAATGAGGAGATTGTAAGTGAGCTTTCCAATGCTTAGTATTGATATTTCCTTAATAAAATACCTGTTTTCTAAAAAAAAATTGTTTACCTTTAGTGGTAATAAAAACGCTTTTTTTTATATTCTAACTACATCAAGTGAACTCGAACCTGATTGATTTATCATTTATTTTAGTCTCTGCCGGAGGAATGGCTGGCTTCTTCTTAGGTGGAAGTATAATGAGTGTAATGGAATTACTTTACTACATTCTGGTGCGACCGTGCTTCATCTTTTACAAACACAGAAAGTTATCTTCGAAGCATGTATAGATGCCCCTTCAGATATCGATGTCGGATTGTGGAGAATGAGCTATAAATAATGATGCGTGTTTGATAAAGTGACATTGAAATCGCAAGGACAAGATACATTTTCACAACTTATTTAAACTACAATCACTAAAAAACAAAACATACCAAGAATTTGTGTTTCAATTCCTTAACAAATGTAATTTTTTAACAACATACCTTTCCATTCAATACAGCTTTTGAGCATGGTCATGTTTCCTTCAGTTTCTCCAGAAACTTCACTAAGGATAATTTATGTGCTGTTAGGAGAATTTTCCAAAAAGTGAAAGTCATTCCCCCAAAAGTTGAATATGTTGTTTAAAGTTCCGACAAACTTATAATGTACATAGTATTTGGAGGTATTTTTCTTCGTAAAGCACCGTATGAACGAAATTGAACATGTAAATTATTTTCTTTACCCATTTTGGTGTGTACATATGTTAACATACTAAACTTTTTTCCTGGTTGCGTCTACTAGTTTCAGTACGTATTTGTAAAACGTTTAACCTAGTGAAGTTGTATTATCACATTGTGTTTTGCCAGATAAGTTACATTGTTTAAAATGTGTGACGGGTTTTGTTTGTTAGTGGTTGCCTATTCCTATATTTGTAAACGATGTAATTGCAACTCAAATAATATAACTCCATTTCACTTATCTTGTTGCGATTAATTCTCCTAATGCTACAATATACGGTTTCTATAGAACTTGCAACTTATACTTAAAATATATTTTTGTTTGTGAACGCGTTAGTTTACTTTTCTTCAGAAACATCACTTATTAAAACGCACAGGTATAATTTCTGTGCCGTTACAGAATTTTAGAGAGATTGGAAACTTAGTGTTTTATAAAATGTGTTGTTCCAACTACCGATAAACTCACAGCTGTACATACTATTTAGATGTATTTTTCTTCATAGAGACTAATACCGACGAGAGTGTGCATATAATAATTATCTTCACGCACTATGGTGAATTGATATGGTAACAAGTTAAATTTCATTTGTTAATTTGTATCTATTAGTATAAGCAAGTATTTGGGAAACATTCAACCTAGTGAAGTTGTATTATCATATTATGTTTTGCCAGATAAGGTACATTGTTCCTAATTTATAATGTGCTTTCGTATGTTAATAGTTACATACTTCCGTATATGTAAAGTATGAAGTCATAACTCAAATCCAATAGCTTAATTTAATTTATCGTGTTGCGATTAAATTTTCTGAATGTTAGATACCACAATATACGGTTTGTATACATCTGAGAAGTAGCAATACAATTTTTATGTGTGAACGTGTAACATTTCTTTTCTCCAGAAACTTTACTTATTACAAATACACAAGTAAATGTTATATGTCGTTAGCATAATTTTAGAAAGATTTGAAAACTAGTGTTTTATAAAATGTATCTTTTCAAGTTTCGAGGAAAGTATAGCTGTACATAGTATTTGGAGGTATTTTTCTTCCTATCGACTAATACCGACGAAATTGCGCTTGTATGTAATATTATATCCTTGTTTTTGTGTACATATATGTTAACGTATAACACTTTATTTAACTTTTGTATCCAATTGTATTAGCACGTATTTCTAAAACGTTTAACCAAGTAAAGTTGTGTTACCACATTTTGTCCGACAAGTTACATTGTTCCGAATGTAGGATGTGTTTTCGTATGTTAATAGTTACCTACTTCCGTAGCTGTACAGATATAATTATCTCAAATCCGATAATTTCATTTCATTTCACAAATTTAACTTATCTCAAAGGCTCAAGTGTAATTTATGTGTCATAAGTAGAATTTTATATAGATTTGAAATTTGTATTTTATGAAATATGTTGTTTCAAGTTCTGAGGAACTTAATATCCTATACCGTATTTAGAGGTATTGTTTCTTCTTCTTAGAGACTAACACCGACGAAAGTGCACTTGCAAATTATTTCCTATCCGTATTTTGATGTGAATCTATATTAACTTGCTTCACTTGATTTCTTTGTTTGTATCTACTACTACCAACACGTATTTCTAAAACGTTTAACCTAGCGAAGTTGTATTATCATACTCTGTTTGGCCAGATATATTACATTGTTCCGAATACTTATTATGTTTTAGTATATAAATCATTAACTACTTCCCCATGGAATTATTAACAAGTATTTTATTTATCGTGTTGCGATTAAATTTTCTCCTTACATTCCAAAATTTAAGTTTTATATACACCCTTCAACTTACAGTACAACCTTTGAGAGTGGACTTGTCATTTTTCATTCTGCGTGACACTTCACTTATCAAAAAAAGTGTAAGTATAATTTCCCTTTTCAGAATTTTCCAAAGATTTGAAGTTTGTATTTTATGAAATATGTTTTTAAAATTTCCAAAGACAAAGTACAGATCCTTATCAGAATAGTGGAAACACCTGAACGAAAGTGCAACTTACCAGATTAATATGGTGTCGGCCCACCTTTCGCCTTCAGAACAGCCTTGATGCGACGTGGGATGGAGGCATAGAGGTCGTGAATGGTAGCAAGTGGAATATTACACCATTCCTCGTGCAGGGCATCGGCCAGTTCTGTGAGAGAGGATGGAGGTGGAAATCATCGCCGGAGTCGTGTTTCCAAGATGTACCACAGATGTTCAATTATGTTGAGATCTGGGGATTGGGCGGGCCAGGGGAGGTGTTGAACTTCATCCCGATGTTCCTCAAACCACGCTGCAACAACTCCAGCTGTGTGAATGGGTGCATTATCATCCTGGAATATGGCGTCATTGTCCGGGAACAACATCCGGACCATAGGATGCAAGTGGTCTCCTAAAATTGCGACATAATCGTTGGCAGTGATGCGTCCGCGAAGTGTGACCACAGGACCCAATGAAAACCATGATATTGCGGCCCACAGCATTACCGTGCCGCCGCCATGTTTCACAGTTGGGCGGAAACACTGCAGATCATACGCTTCTTTGGGCGTTCTCCACACATAAACACGGCCCGTGGTTTGGAATAGGGTGAATGGTGACTCATCCGACCATACCACACGTTTCCAGTCGTCAACGGTCCAAGTTGCATGGTCGCGGCACCATTTGCGGCGTGCTAAAGCGTTCTGGTCCCTGATGAGAGGTTTGGCCCGTGCAACACGACCCCGTAAGTTCATGTCATGTAATTCGCGGCGGACTGTGATTGTCGAAACAGGTTGGGGGAGGTGCTGATTGAGTTCCTCCGTCACTTGCGCCGCAGTGGCACGACGGTTCCGCGTGACAATGCGCTTTAATACCCGGCGTGCCCTGTCACTGATGCTTTTCTTCCGCCCACTGTTCCGCTTCCCCGATCTGGTTTTCCCGTGTGTTGTGTAGGCCGTCATCACCTTCGACACTGTCCCTGGCGACACACCTAACACACTAGCCACTGCCGTCACACTCACTCCACATAACCGCGCACCAACAATTTGCCCTCTTTGAAACTCTGAGATGTCTCCCATTTTACACTACCTCCGTCTGCTGCAGCCACTGCACACTCCTGTTCCACGACGCCTGACGTAGTATGGAGACCGACCTAACACACCACCACAAGCAGTCCGGCGCTGCGGTTGCCACGACACCACTGCCAACCCATACATCTGACGTGTTGCCAACTACAGGTGTTTCCATTAATCTGATAAGCATCTGTATATAGTAATTTGGATACATTTCTTCATAGAGCTTATTATCGACCAAAGTGAGCTTCATAATTATTTTGTATCCACATTTTGTTCTACCTGTATATTAGCACGTTAATCTTTCTTTGTTCTATTGTATCTACCAGCATGGGTAGGTATTTGTAAAACGTTGAACCTAGTGAAGTTGTATTATCTCATTCTGATTGGCTCAATAAATTAAATTGTTCCGAATGTGTATTATTTTTCGTATAAGAATAGATACCTAGTTTCTTTTTATTGTAACTGACGGAATCACAAATCAAACCATATAATTGCAATTTGTTTATTATGTTCCTATCAAATTTGATCAGCATAAATGACGCAAATTTACGGTTTGCATTATATTACAATACAACCTTTTAATGTGGACGAGTTGTTTTTCCTCGTCAGGAAAACAGCTATAATTTATGTGTCCTTCGCAGAAATTTCCAAAGATTTAAAAGTTAGATTTGTTATAGTATGTTGTTCCATGTTCCGACGCACTTATAGATTTACTTACAAATTTGGGGTTTGTAGAGTTCAATATATACGAATTTGCACATACAAATAAGTTTCTGTCAATATTTTTGTGTACATATTGGATGGTAAATTATTGAACTTGATTTATTATATAGTATATCCTAGTATCAACACGTTTTTATAAAACGTTTTGCCTAGTGGCATTGTATTATGTAACTTTGTTTTTTCTAGATAAGTTACATTGTTCAAATATATATTTTGTTTTTGTATTTAAATGTTTAACTACTTGCGTATCCCTAACCGATATAGTTTTAACTCAAGTCAGATAACCACATTTCATTTATCGTGTTACGATTGAACTTTCACAACCTTAAATACAAAATTTTACTGTTTGTATAGAACTTGCAATCTTCAATACAATTCTTGAATTTGGACGTTTTGTTTTGCTCGTTATAAATAATTTAATTGTCTCAAAGACACAAGTATAATTTAAGAGCCGTTAGCAGAATTTTCAGAGATTTCAAAGTTAAACAATATATTGTTCCAAGTCCCTGAGAACCTAGGCATGTAAATAGTATTTGATGGTATTCTCTTTCGTAGAACTCAATAAAAACGAAATTGTGCTTGTAAATATTTTCTATCCCAATTTTCGTATGTATGTATGTTGTAGATTAAACTTCAGTTTTTCTATTGTATCTACTAGTATCACCACGTATTTGTAAAGTGTTCAGCCAAGTGAAGTTGTACAGTGAAATTCTGTTTTACTAACTTAAGTTTAACATAATTTCGAATGAATATTGTATTTTTGTTTCACCTTAATTTGCACATCCATGTGGTAAGAATGACTCAACTCGTTTTGCTGATTTATATATACTGAATGTTGCAAAATAACAGCGACAAACCCAACTCATACAAATTATACAAACAGTATAGAAAATCGAAGGTGCACAAAGGCTTTGTCTTGGTGCTATAGGCAGCCAAAACCGTCGGTAAATGAAAAGGCTGATATTTCCAATATTCTGAACTGTAGAACTGCGGGTGCATATACCCTAGAGATTTCAAACCTGCTCTTTCCAAAAATTTATATTCCAAAATTCTACAGTAGATGCGTACGGGATTCCTCAAAAGAAATAGTGGATTTCCAGAAATTCTCTGATGTAAAGGTGTGTCTAAAAAGGCATGAATTGGAGTACCTTGCAGCAAGTAACATTTATTCGTTTGTGACAAGTTGATATCCGAAACAAATTTAAGTTCCGGAAACAATTTTAAATGAGCGGTTGCATAACAAAACAGGAGTAAAATACACACATTTCAATGAATGCTTTATGTACTTTGTAGCAATAAAAGAGAGACCCCCTGCCCGGTTTGACACTGGTGATTACTTTTATCATATGTGATTATGCGTGAAGTCGTCTTATTCGTGCTGATTTCCACTCACATTCACTCAAAAGAATATCTGGAAATGCCCTGCTTCCTTTGGCCAATCCCTTACGCAACCATTGCAGGGATTTTGAACGTACATATTTGAATAGAGTAGGTTTGAAGTCTTTGAGGGTACATTTAACCTCCAGTTTTATTGTTAATAATATTGGAAATAGCAAGCTGTCAATTTCATTTCCCACGCAATTTTGTCAGCCTATAGCGCCGAAACAAAGCGTTTGTGTACCCTCGATGATCTATAATTTTATAATTTTCATGTCAGGAATTTCGTGAGGTAAGTTGGTTGGTGTTATTTTGGAACATCCTGTTTATACATTAATCATAATGAGTTGCGCATATGGACAAATATTGCTTTCGTGGATCCAAAATTCACTTTGACTGTAAGACTGAGAGTGTAGTTTAGTTGCTGTCAATTATGTCCACTATTCTGTAATATTTATTAAAATTTGATGAACTTACTGATACGTTATTATACGTGATAAATACGTTATTAAATAAAGTTGTTTCTCTTTGGAAGTTTATGTTTTAAGATCTCTACAAATGACCTTTCCATTTCGTAGATAAGAGTTTGTTTATAAACAGTGTGAATGTAATATAATTTAATTATCAACTTAAGTATTTTAAAAGTTACTTCGCTTAAATGATCTGATAATAATTTGATACTAATAGTAGTAATATGTTAAGGCCAACAATTTTTAAACGTGATTTAATGAATACGTTCATCTTTTATTCTTAATATTTGTTTTTTGTTACTCTGTCAAGGTTAGTAAATTCAGTAATTCCAAAGCACCACTTATATGTAATATAACGATATTGTATACAAACATTCGTTTTAAATTTAAGTTTCTTTATTTGTAAAAGGACCGCAAAATTCAAAAGTGGAACGGTATTTCGTTACTCTAGAATAAAATAATTGTATATATAAACACAAACGTAACTCTAAGCTCTTAGAAGAAGCACATGGTTAACGTAAGAGTTGCAGAAGGCAGGAGCTACTCATTGTCTTTCGCTGAATTATAGCTAACATTGAATTTAGAACGCATTCTTTCGTTCTTAGGACGCATCAAACGTAAGCTTAAATATATACTGTTTATTGTTCTGAACATTACTAAATGCCATATGTTTTACGCTTTCTGTTTCTAAAATTATAGTTTCAAAACCTGAATGTTTGGTATATGTCAATTTGAGGAGCACAGCGAATGGAGAAAGGGATGGTTATTGTTTTATAAAGAATTGTGTGAGTTCGCACTTGCAACAAGTACTACACAGTGACTGCTAATTTCTAGAAAATTAAAATCGTTAATAATGCAAAAGTTATAACGGTTGCAATAATATCAATTTCATGGGAGTACGTGGCAGACTTTGACTTTAAAATTGTGTTTATGAGAAAGCACGTTTCTTGCGCATTCCACTTCTTTCCCTGTAAACTTAACTTATAAAGTGTTCCATTATTTAAAGTAATAATAATAATAATAATAATAATAATAATAATAAAGTGCTATGATTTTTTTCTAGTATATTGAATACTTGATAGAGATTTACAATTCAGTTAAAGTGATTGATTTCCTTATGCAAATTAATTCATTATCCTTACCTTAATGCCCTAAAGCATTTTCAATCGCCTTCCTTCTATTGTATTATGTATAGCATTTGACTGTGAAAAACAATGATAAACAAAATCCTATTCCCACAGTTATTCTCACTTTTAAAGAACATTACATGAGAGAATTGCTTTTTGCGAAATTATACACCCCTTGTGAAGTTAAGTATCAAATGGCGATGCACTATACAATTAAACCCTTCTTACCAATAGTGTAAAGTAACTATTATATATTAACATTTTGTTATACATTCTTCTAGTCGGGACTATGATAATGCAGACTAGCAATCATACTATACCATATTTACACTCAAGATCAGTAATTAATTTTAGAACGTCGGAAGTAAAAGAAATAGCATTACATATCGATAGTACACCATACCTTTTCAAATACATTGAAATCCCTGGATTGACATTCCGGAGAAATACTAGGGTATTGAAACGGACATCTTGTAATTTCAATAAAACTGAGGCTTTTAGAATACGTGATTATGAACAATTTCGATGGCATCAGGACTATCCTAGTGTAGTAGAAATAGAAAGTATCAATGAACAATCTAAAAGAATGACGCTATTCAGAATTATATTGTTCCGGGCTTATATTAAAATTTGGACTTTTCAGAGGGGAAGGGTGTATATATTTTAAAGTTACAGATACTTGAATCATATTTGACGGTGTCGTATTCAATATTACCTGAATATTCGCCATTTCCTAATTCAACAGATCATTGTATTTGAATGTCTCATGATATGGTGTTTTAGGAATGTTACTGTATTTATATTTACTAAATATGGATTCTCACTTAGCAAACGTTATATCAAATACCATATACATCTCTTTATTGATCACAATCGCATGAATATTTTATCCTACTAGTTCCATATAAGCGGTTATTTTCGCTTGTCTTTTGTAGTAAGTGTAGGTTTAAGAATTTTAATTTGTTTTTGTTCGCGTGATTATAATTTATTGAATATGTCATTCCTCTTTATATATTAAGATTTACTTTCTTTCATTTGGTACATTATGGATCATATTTTTCATGGATCAGTTACAAGAACATTCAATATTTTGCTTCAAAGAGTAACTTTCATAACATGAAAAATTGTGTTCAAAATCAGTAATCAATGCAAAAAAAGGAATTTACAAAGGCACCCAGAGATAAAGAAGTCTAGAATTTACAAATTCATTCTATATAGTATCAACCTTTTAGCTATATCTTCTGTGAAGTATTTGGTCCAATACAACCTCCACCTAATTTTATCATTTTATTTTAAATGCCATAGATTTGACTACTTCTTTCGCCATCAGAACCCAATTGAACACTGAGGATGCAGTCTCAATTGCTAACGCTCTTTCCAACGATATATTTATTCGTTATGATTGACCTAAAACGTTACGATTATCATGGGTCAATGAATACTTCTGTCATTGTAGAATAACCTTTCGAAAAACAAAACTTAAAACTGGAATTTTCAGACGTGATTTCTCACTACACATTTGGCCAAAGTTAACGATATCCTCAAACTATGATACAGTTAATCTAACCTTGTGCTCTAAACAACCAAAACGACTGGAGTTTGTATTTCAAACTCTTGTAATAAATTACAATGTTCACAGTTTCTTAGCCTATTTATATTTTGATAGGATGTTTAACCCGTTTACTCATCAATTTACAAATAGGAACATATTCGGACAAAATGTTAAGCCAAAGGCGATTACAAATAATGCAAGTAACGCGTGCACAAGCCTATGAAATTCTGTGCAAACAATTTATGCTACAAAAACTATATTTTCAAAACCATACCCAAAAACGAGATTATTTTACAGGACAGATTCTTTTTCTAGATTTCCAGCCTAATTTAAGGATTTTAAAGATTTTCTTGCTACCATATACCATGCCAGCTGCAATCATAGAGACCTTTGACAACAAGCGGTATCTTGCAATTTATGATGACAGTGTGAATAAACGCAAGAAACAGGACTCGATCAGTACTTCTCCGATAGGACCATTCATCTACCCGAATCCAACATATATATTGTAACGATGCCTGACTTCTTTAGAACATTATGGGCTCGAAATGAACCAAAACAAAATTATTTTTTCAAAAAAGCCTAGACAATGCTGAACTCAAAAATATGGCTCAAACAGTAATGCCTCACCTCCAACATCAAGATTTGAACATCCGAAGATACCCTAGGGGAAGCATTTCTCCTCCTAGAATTTTGTTTTGATTTATTTGGAATTACCAACAAGGGTTAGGAGATTCATTTGCGGAAAACCAAACGAGATAAGGCAACTGTCAACAATCTTTTATTAAAAAGTAAATATTGGCTTTACGGTGGCGGACTGTTCAGCTCTTCGTCAATTTAATCTATTAATAGTCAACAGAAGCAATAGCGCACCAACAATTATACTTATTCTTCAAGAAATTTTTGCTGCACAAAATGTGCACAGAAAGATACGTTAATGATAGACTTTAGCTTTTGTTCAAACAATTGGGGGTTGATAACTCCATTCGCTCCGCATCATGCACTCAAACTCACTTTCAGTCAAACTACTTAGTTTCCGTATTAACCTTCCAGAGTGATCCACTTCACACAGTAAAAACTAAATCCATTACACGAAACTTGAATGAATCCCAATTAATTGCAAAAGGATATCTGGTATTCTCGGTTAAAGGCTCAAAACTCTTCAAATCAAGCTTTAGACAGAAACTATTATTTTAGTAATTAATTTTCACTCAATTAGCAGATTTAATTTTACTGTCTATTCACACTTTCACCCAAGTAACCTAAAGGCCACAAACAATTCTTAAAATTTACACGGCCTAAATAAAAAACAATTTACACCACAAGATACCGAACTATTTAACTTGAGAAACAGCACATTAGTTATAACGATTTGCAAAACAGAACTACTCTTTATTTAATCCCAGTAGGTGTCCAAGATAAAGCTCACCAAATGCCAGGATTTTCCAAAAGAACCAAAAATCCCCAAATTTCACAATTTATTTTCTTTATTCAAACTGGGCAAATTTGCAATTATTTAGCTTCGTATTAAATTAACAAATAGCAAGCAAACCCAGGAGAATAGTTTACTAATTAACTCTGCTTCAACACATGAGTTTCTTCACAAACGAACTTTTGAATACATTTTTACTCATTTCTATAATATCCGAGAATTACTTCCTCGCTCAATACTAACTTTACAAGAGAATCAATTTAGAAACAAAAGCATAACTTAATGTCTCAGCTTTACTCACCAGTTCGGACCTTCAACCCAGTTCGGACGTCAACGGCATTCCCCATTAGAAACACATTTACGTTAGCTTTAATGGACTAACTGCAAAGCACATTTTACACCATAAATTCGCTCACTATGAAAGCTGCTTTCTTAAGAACGATTCATGAAATTATTTAAGAAATACGTATTAACTTTAAGATTCACTTGAATTAATCCATAAGTAATTTAATTCTTAACGAAACTTTAAGGCTTCCGTTATGTTTCCGTCAGTCACAACTTGCAACCACTAAGTTTACTTCCTGAGAATGTTATATCCCGTTTTAATTCCGCCTTGCAATTAAATCTTACGTACAAAGAAAAGATAAATTAATATAAATGAATTATTACACTTTAGTCGTATTTAAATTAATCCACAGTCAGTCGTGCTTTAGGTGTGATTCAATCCCACGATCTTGTATTCGATGTACAAACTCACTAGACAGCTCGGCTATCTTGGTCGGCAAACCAGTGATCCATGTTACGAACATACAAACGTTCATTTGAAAGTTGTATTTACGTCCACTAGTTACGTAAGAAGTCAAACGTTGCTGGTATTAAAACCATATTAAGCAAAGCAATAAAATACTATTCCACCATTCCATTTTGAAATTGAAAAAATGGACTCAGTATTTATTGGTATGCAATGTTTGGCCTTATTGAAAGTAGAACACTTCTTACTTTCCCTTCTTCTTTGCATAGTTTTCTGCCAACTTATACCATTTTCATTTCTACACCTCCGCACAACCTGGTTTCCAATAGCCCCCAACCTTATATCACAACCGGAAGGTAAGAACGAATATCACTGAACAATTATGATTCCTACTCAACTGCTTATATTTTCACCATTTTTTTAAATGAAGACGAAATTGGCTGAAATTTTGCACTTTTGTTGCTTTTCCTCCGATTTCACAGCTTTCTCTACGTGTATAATTGAATTTTAATTCTGGCCAATAGGCATCTGTGACCTCAGTCAGGATGGTCGACCGCTGCGATCGAACCCACGATCTCCCGAATTCTAGGGCAACGCTCTACCACTGAGTTAGGGGGCCAGGTATATACAGATGCTTATCAGAATAATGGAAACACCTGAACGAAAGTGCAACTTACCAGATTAATATGGTGTCGGGCCAGCTTTCGCCTTCAGAACAGCCTTGATGCGACGTGGGATGGAGGCATAGAGGTCGTGAATGGTAGCAAGTGGAATATTACACCATTCCTCGTGCAGGGCATCGGCCAGTTCTGTGAGAGAGGATGGAGGTGGAAATCGTCGCCGGAGTCGTGTTTCCAAGATGGACCACAGATGTTCAATTATGTTGAGATCTGGGGATTGGGCGGGCCAGGGGAGGTGTTGAACTTCATCCCGATGTTCCTCAAACCACGCTGCAACAACTCCAGCTGTGTGAATGGGTGCATTATCATCCTGGAATATGGCGTCATTGTCCGGGAACAACATCCGGACCATAGGATGCAAGTGGTCTCCTAAAATTGCGACATAATCGTTGGCAGTGATGCGTCCGCGAAGTGTGACCACAGGACCCAATGAAAACCATGATATTGCGGCCCACAGCATCACCGTGCCGCCGCCATGTTTCACAGTTGGGCGGAGACACTGCAGATCATACGCTTCTTTGGGCGTTCTCCACACATAAACACGGCCCGTGGTTTGGAATAGGGTGAATGGTGACTCATCCGACCATACCACACGTTTCCAGTCGTCAACGGTCCAAGTTGCATGGTCGCGGCACCATTTGCGGCGTGCTAAAGCGTTCTGGTCCCTGATGAGAGGTTTGGCCCGTGCAACACGACCCCGTAAGTTCATGTCATGTAATTCGCGGCGGACTGTGATTGTCGAAACAGGTTGGGGGAGGTGCTGATTGAGTTCCTCCGTCACTTGCGCCGCAGTGGCACGACGGTTCCGCGTGACAATGCGCTTTAATACCCGGCGTGCCCTGTCACTGATGCTTTTCTTCCGCCCACTGTTCCGCTTCCCCGATCTGGTTTTCCCGTGTGTTGTGTAGGCCGTCATCACCTTCGACACTGTCCCTGGCGACACACCTAACACACTAGCCACTGCCGTCACACTCACTCCACATAGCGGCGCACCAACAATTTGCCCTCTTTGAAACTCTGAGAGGTCTCCCATTTTACACTACCTCCGTCTGCTGCAGCCACTGCACACTCCTGTTCCACGACGCCTGACGTAGTATGGAGACCGACCTAACACACCACCACCAGCAGTCCGGCGCTGCGGTCACCACGACACCACTGCCAACCCATACATCTGACGTGTTGCCAACTACAGGTGTTTCCATTATTCTGATAAGCATCTGTATATATACTAGCTTAGCTTCGCTTAGCACCCAGACTCCCGTGGTGGATTGTGCCCCCAAATTGGAGTTTATGGGGAGCTGTGCACATTATTTCGGAACTACTCTCCAAGGGACTGCGCTTCCATGGTACAGATATGCCCTCATACTCCCACACCCGTTGCTGTTGGCGACCCTAATACCAACCGCGCCCACCATTACCAGCACTAAGGCTCGAACATCTTGCCACCTCGCGCGAACTTCCAGTGTTTCTCTTGCATGCTGTCGCCAGGGATCTTAGCTCATCCATCCTCCAATTCACCACTTTTTAGAGCTGAAAAACTTGACGGAACGTTTTGCACCTCTGATCATTTTGCTCGGATTTCACATGTTTATATATGTATACTCACTTCGTTTCGCTGGAGGCGTTTTCCGCAGAATCCTGTGGCGAGCTGAGCCACCAACTTGGAAATTATTGGGGCATTGCCGTCGTTATCGTAGCCAGGCTATCCGACTGCGCCCCCATGGTGCACATCTTCTCCCATACCTCCTCGGGATATGTGCTCTCATAGGGGAGATATGACCACTTATTGTAACATATTCGTGATGGTACACCTTCATACCAAATTTCATTTCTCTAGCTTCAGTGGTTTGGAAGCCGTTTTGGCGTCCATTTTGGATTAAAGATAGCGATTTTTCAACCTTTTCTTACATTGTCGTGACCTACCAGTGATGGTACGTTGATTTTTAGCGAATCACTGTACGTTGATTTTTAGCGAATTCAAACTTGAATTCAGTGATCGAAAGAGGAATTCGATAAAATGGTGTTTGTTTAAATGTGATGGTGTGAGTCGTCTATGAAATTATTAAAACAAAGGAGAAGCCAACAATGGCTACATGTTACAAATTCGATTTCTTCGTATCTTCAACATCACATGACTGCAAGCAAATACCAAATCTTGTTCGAATATCAACACAAGTCGTTCGGCGGCCATGTAAAATTGTAGACCATATATTTCGACCATCTTACTTGAATTGGAGAGTAGTGACACAATCCCATCTTTTTACCTAGTCCAGAGAGCTTCGCATCATAGACCTGCTTCTGGGCAAAACAATTTTTTCTACTAAATATATGTGACGAAGGATTGAAAACCCTTAAGATTTTCATACTTTAACATTTCTTGACTGCCTGAACCTCAGAGATCCAAAGGCCTTAAACTAAAATTCAATTTAAATTAACATTTTCTGAAGATGGTGTAGGTAGTTGATACCAATTCATTAAAGAATGATCTTCGTTTCTGATTTCAGTGTAACACATTATTCAAGAAAACATATTCTCCCACCAGAAGTTTTTTTTTTCGAACAAAAAAACATTACGTTGATACTAACAATTATCAGTAGGAACTGAACGCAAAAATTGAAGAACTGTAACAATTTCAAGCTCCTTAACATTGTTTGTTCTTTATAATAGGTACCAAATTCACCTTTGAATGAAGACACCAGGTATATCTCAAGTAATGCTTACTCCTCTCAGGCGATTTACATTTGAACCAAGGGCCAACAGTGAGTAACAGTAAAGATACTACCTTTCAAATATACCTCTAAACCGTTCGAGGCTTACGCTGAAAAATGAACTTTCTTGATACGTTTTGTATTGAAATCAATGACTTATCAGGTTTTTTCAGTGAAGTGTGGTGCTACAAAGTCGTTTACTAAGGCCAACAAGCAGTCCCTAAAAATAATATTGCTTCTTCAACGTATAACGAATCAAGAATTGACCACCATAGAAGATTAATAACTTTTTCAATTTCCCCCAGTTCACTTTTCTCCATTGATAAACTGTCTTACTAATGAAATGATGCCTGGAGCATTTTCCAAAAGAAGGGATATCAGCATGCACTGAAGCGTGGACAGATTTCACAAGTTGTTGACCTTGGTGAATCTTTAATTTGTCATCAGAATACAGAAAGTAGTCTAAGGTTCATTCTTCCTTGTAGGAAAATTGACGTGTTGATAGAGACTCAAAACTCATTTCGAATGACTAAGGAACTATTTATCATCACTGTCTGTGCATAGGCAATAATTAGCCGAAGACCACTTAATATGTAAATTTGTATCGCCTACGAAGACCACACCACACTCTTTCATATTACTTAACACATATTCTAATAGTTCTTCGAATATATTTTTATCAGTATTTTGATGTCTGTAGAAGCAACACAGCAAGAAAGTTCTTCTATTTCTCCTTACCTGGATCCATATTTATTCGAAGGATGTTTTTTCTAAGTCAGCATGTATACCGCAGGAGGATTTATTCTTTATCAATAATAACACTCCACCACCACAACAGGTTGCTCGGTCTTTTCTGAATATTTGATAATCCTGAGAAGGAATGTGAGAGTTTGAGATGTAATTCTTGGACCACACTTCACTGAAACAAACTGCATCATAGCCATTGGATTCATTACAAACATATCAAGAAAGTTCAGTTTTAAGCGTAAGCTTTGAACGTTTTGGAAGTATATTTTAAAAGTACAATCTTTACTGTTGCTCACTGATAGCCTTGGGTTCGAATTTAAATCGCCTGACAGGAGTATGCAATATAGCATAAACAATACTTGAGATATACCTGATGTCTTCATTCGAAGGTGTATTCTGATACCTTTAATAAGGAACAGAGTGCTACGGATACATCTTAAAACTGATACAGTCCTTCCATTTTTGCATCCAGTTCCTACTGATACATGTTACTAAGATTCTTTTTAACAAACATTTTAATAAACTCTGGAAAAACTTCAAACGTGATACGATTCACAAGCTGCTTTTAAGCGTATTTGGATGACACATATAAGTCGTTTTTCCTTGAGGGTTTTCATTTATGTGGAGGTAGAAGAAATGTTCATTCTTTTCAATGGACTATTTTATGGAATTCAATTCGATAACTCGGAACGAAACAAGTCCATATATAAGTCGCAAAATGGAATAGAAATAAAAGTTGATATACCTACTAATTGAAATTTGGTTTATTTTTCAACATAGTCTCCATTAACATTTAGGCACTTGTCGCAGAGTTTCGCGAGTCCCACAAAGCTAGAAGATTTTTGGTTTGTGTCGTAGACAACTGGTAATCTCCGGACTGGCCTCCTCTAAATCCTAGAACTGGTGACCACGCAGGGGATGATTCTTCAGTGGGTCTAACAGGTGAAAGTTGGATGGTGTCACTGTAAGGCGAACCTTCCAGTTGTTCTCAGATTAGTGACCGTATGTGAACCACTGTGGATTTTGCAATGTGTGGAGGAGAGTTGTCACCCAACAGAATAAATCCATCTTAAAGCATCTGGAAGTTTCCTGCCAAAGGCTGACTCTAACATGGTCATAGGTATTTAGTACGCGGCTGCAGTGACAGTGTGATCCTGGGGAAGACTGCCATTATACCCACTTGGCACTCGAATTACTCACCGCCGCACGAGAGCGTAACTTCTAGTACCATATAGGATACACAGTAACGCTACTGCTTACACCGACATTTGCCTAAATGATGAATGCTACGACTTATATTCAAAAACACAATTCAATCGTACGTTTGAAGAAGGAAACAAATCCAAAAAGCTGTTTTGTGGGAAATTAACAAAAACTGTATAATGTGTTTATTATTTATTGAAGGGAAACAATCTTGCTACTGAATATTCAAAACGGTCTTCTGATACTTTCGTACTTCTCAGACAGTTTACAAGTATTGCATTTTTTCCTGTAGAGTTAAAAAAAAATGTTGTTGGATTTCTTTCCTTCTTCAAACTTATGGAGAAACGTCTGCATATTTTTAAGTGCTAAGACGTAAGAATGGAAAAATCGACCAGAAAATGAAGAAAAACGCAATAGAAACATTCAAATGAATGTGGATAAATAAACGCATATGGAGGTTAGATAAGTCAGGTACAGTATTTTTAGGTAGATTTCAAAGAAAAATCTTCCTGTTGAGATTAGTACGACATCAAAGTGTATATATATATTAACACGCTAGTGGCCATAATTTTGAAGATATTTGAACCAAATTTTTATGTTATTTCTAGGCTTAATAGCTTGATTAAGTTCGTTAATGAGCAAAATCGGTAGCCATCTTGGATCCAAAATGGCCACCAAACCCATTGTTGTATAAAATACACAGCCTAAACCGCTGAGGCTATTGAAATCAAATTTGGCAAAAGGTACAACATCAATGTTTGATTACGAAAATGTTACCTAATGAGTTCAAAGACGTTATCTTGGATCCAAAATGGCGGAAGCAAGAAATCAATTTTCCACATATTTTGAGCGAGAGATACGAAATTTGGCACAAAGGTGTATTGTCACTAGTGGTTCAAAAAAATATTACGAAATGTTGAAAAAGTCGCCATCTTTGATCCAAAATCGCCGCCGAACCCATTGTTGTATAGAATACACAGCCTTAACGGCTGCATCTAGAAATATCAAATTTGGTAACACCGTACATTATCACTTGTATGTTACTAAAATATTACACCATGAATCCCAATACGCCATCTTGGATCCAAAATGGCG
The DNA here is from genome assembly GCA_022664845.1 of Lepisma saccharinum. NCBI lineage: Eukaryota > Metazoa > Arthropoda > Insecta > Zygentoma > Lepismatidae > Lepisma > Lepisma saccharinum. Next base: position 7,178 of record JAGDQP010023871.1, on the reverse strand, counting down.
CACTTAAAAATCCATTTTCGACACCGTTTGAGCTAGAGATATGAAATTTGGCACAAAGGTGCATTATGACGAGTAGTTTAGGGAAATATTGTAACATTTTGGAATAGTCGCCATCTTGGATCCAAAATGACCGCAAAAATTCCAATTTGCTCACCGTTTGAGCGGGATAAATGAAATTTTACTTAAATATGCGCCATCACAAGTAGGTCACGGCAATATAAGAAAATGTTCAAAAACTCGTCAACTTGGATCCAAAATGGCAGCCCCAAAAACTGAATTTCCAAATCATTGAAGGTAGGGAAACAACATTTTCCATGAAGGTGTATGGCCAAGAGTAGGTTACAATAAATAGGGCAAACTTCCCGTGGAAGGGTGCAGATGGACTCCATGGTGGTGTAGTGCTGCAGGGAGATTTTGGTTAGGATAAAGGAGGTAAATCCTCTCAAAAACACTGAAGTTGGGGCGAAACCCCTACGGGAATTTGGGGACAGCCCTCCCAGCGAAATAAAGCAAGTATATTATATATATATATATATATATACACGTCTTGTGGGGTATCGTTGAACATCTCTTGATGGATAATCTACAAATCAATTAATAGTTTCTCGATAGCTCTCATAAGGCGAAAATTGAATTTTTGAAAATAAAAAAAAAACTTCGAGATCTACTTCAGCCTGTAGGCCTACCGAAAGGGATTTTCTTTATTCCACGCAAGATTAACTCGTGTTTTCACAATGAGCTCTTCCTATCGCTAGTCACAAGTGCCCTGTTGTAGTGTCTCAAATACAAGAAACTCCTATTACGGCGGGATCATTCTCGCACAGGCGCAATTACTCCTTCACCGTAAATGAGGCTGACAAACAGACAGTTTTCAATTATCAATTTAGTGGATTGGTAGCATGTCGGAAAGCTAATACGGAGAACCCAAGATCGAATCATGGTGTGATTTTCTTTTTCTTTTTTAAAGAAAAATGTTACTCTTTTCACATATATATATATATATATATATATATATATATATATATATATATATATAAAACAATATTTTATTATATATATATAAGCATTGAGCTTCTGCGTAGCTTAGTCGGTAGCCCGCTCGACTTACGTGCGAGCGGTCCCTGGTCCGATTTCCGGTGAGGGTCCAAAAATTTCGGTGTTGACCCAGCATCGTGAGGACAACGTACTGAATAAAAGACAGTGGCGATCACAATAAGAGCTTCGGCTCACCTCCCCCAACCAACTCCTCGCAGCAGTAGACAAACTACTCCCTTCGGGGAGAGGCCTCATCCACTAGTGGATTGAACATGGCTGTGATTTATTATTATATAAACGCATTAGGAAGTTTAATTAAATTAGTGATGAAGGGCACGTAGAAGTTTGGTAAAGTTAGGTATGGTGTTCTCTTTTATTGCAAACGCGACTGAATCGTGTTTTCTCAGACTGAATCGTGTTTTAGGACGCTAGTGGAATTGTTCCCTTCTTCAAACTGACTAATATGTCCAAGGCCAGATGAATCATTATATAGCTAGCTATCGTTCTTTTCTTCTACCTTATGATAAGCGGGTATAAATTGAGCTGCGTTTTAAGTTAAAAACTAATTTCGATTTTTTAGCGTTTGTTCAGTTCTTCAAATTTCTGGTTCATTTTCTCTAAATTATGTGAATTTTATAAACTATTTAATGTGCGTACTGTTTTCAATGCCTCAAAGAAAGAAAAAAAGTCTAATAGTAAGACCAGAGCTTTGCTTCGAAACTACAAAATAAAATGTAGTTTCTTTTAAAAATAAAAAAACAACTTTAAGGGAAGGAGTACCGAACCCGGAACCACTGAATCTAAAGTCCATTGCCTTACCCATTGCTTTTACCATTTTATTAAATCTGAATTGGACTACTGAATCAGAATAAACGGAAAATATTACAAAAAACGTTAAGTGCAAATAAAGGTAGAAAACAAATTAAACAATAACATTTCAAAATAACCTATTTAAAATATAAATAAAATATAAACCATTTTAAAAATAAAAAACTTGCGATGAACTGGTATCGAACCCGATACAACTGTATTACAACTCCGACGCCTTATCCATTACTCCACGTAGAAAACTACCAACGAGTACTTTCTGAAAGCTCTTTATATCAATTCCGTACACGAGTAACAGACGCTACTAATTACGTAGTGTTCACACATCATGGTTGTCCTCTCTACAGACAAGTCTCTACCATTTTGTTCCGTTCTCCCAGCAGTTCTGTTTGTTTAGAAAACAGGAAACAATGTGTTTTACCATTAACAAGCTTCGGAGAAAAATAGGAGCTAAACCAGTAACTGCTATTTTTCATCGGTTGTAGCAGGCATAGCAATTTATCCGATATAGCAGTGAAAAATAGCTGCTACGCTAGTTTGGCCCATCTCTATTTCGCACCTATTTTTGAAGGTTTTACTAATGTGCTTTTGCCTTCTTTGTGTATTGTATAGTTGCGCCATCCCTTCCAGATATCAAATCCGGCATAAAGTAGATTTTCACATTTTTGGCGTTTATTGCCTTCTTCAAACTGCCGATTCAATTTCACAGTGCATCAATTGATTCTTTACCATTTTGCGATTGATGTATTGACTTACCGGTGTAATGTTTTCATAAATAATTCAACCGCGCCTATATGTAATTAATGTAGAGGCATTTGGAACTCTCACTACCATAAATACATGTAAACCTTCTTATGTTTTCTCTCCTGCTATAGATAATCACGTGGAGTGTTCGAACAAATTCAGCACCCATTTCGAATATAGACAGAGCCAAATATTTGGAAACAAGCCTTTCTCTGTTACATGGAAACAACAGTTTGACTAGGATAATAGTTAGTTATATTGGGCAAAATCAAAATAATATTATACGATAAAAATACATTATGAAAATATGAAAGCACAATTGAAAAGGAGCCGGAATTTCTTTTGACTTTATCAAGACGTCAATGTTAGAAACCGACATATGATGGTAAATTACAAAATTCCAGATGCAGAAGATAAGTGAATCAGTTTAAAACTTTATCAGCTTAGAATATTAATTTCGAACACAAGAAGAATGGTACTAAGATTTACTTTTACATTTACGGAAAAAGGTCGTGGAATTGAATATTAATATCGATTTCCAATTTTTTGCGATAATCTTAATCTAGAAGTTCTTACAAAACACTACTGAGAATCATAAACCGCAAATTCTCCTTCTTCATGTTGTGGGTTTGTGTCTAAAGTACACTAATAGATACTCCCAACTACCCATTCTTCCTCACTTGCATTGCCGGTTTTTTCGTTCTTATTTTTGGAAACGAAATTGTACTATTTGCAAAGGCTGCATTCGAACCCTTGCCAGTTACTTTTCCAGTACGGTTAAAAAATCAAAATGTAGAGCAACGAGATTCATCTAAAACAAAACAGTTTGTATATAAAAAAAATTAATTAGATTCTAAGTGATTCAAAGTGCTTTTATTTCACTAATCAAATATTACTTAGCTAAGGAGAATATTTTAACGATACAGAACTTTGGATAAATATTATTATAAAATACATATGTTACGGTAAGACATTTAGGTACGTAAAGACACAATGTGAGTCACAATTATGTAATTACATTAAACAATAATGTAGTATTTAACGTGTTGCGACATAAATCTCTTGGAATGGATTGGAATTCAAACTCAAATATTTCCTTAATTGTCTCCATATATATCATTTCTCTGATATACACGTGTCAGTGTCGTTACAAATACCACAAATTACATGACGATGACAATGAACATCCATGAGAAGGACGATCTTTTAATTTCCATCACGTAGAGAATACCTCATAGAGGGAAGGATGTGTAGAACGTGAAATGTAGAGAAGTGCGCCATTGACTTGGAATATCCCTGTGAATGATCTATTAATTTGAGATCACACGCGTAGGACCTGAGGTGTGAAGGGAAGACTGAGCTGTTACTCTTTCCGTCTCGAAAAAGGACGATCCAATACCACCACTTGAATTAACAAGATCACATATATTAACTTTTGGAGCGGAAAACTTACATTATTAGATGACAAATATTTTAATACACCCAAAGATTGTAGTGTATGACTTATGATGGTTACTAACATGAAACAAGGCTGTATAACTGTTATTAGGTCCCCAATACACAGGTCGATACATGACATTTGTGCTGAAATCAGGTACCACAATACGCGCACACATTATTGACAGTTCGTAAAAGTTTGAATGATTTTACCATTGCACGAACTTTGTGACAGATGCAACTATTGCTTCATGCTGGTGTGTCTGTCAAACAAAGCTTCTTGCACATTTAAATAGTTCTGTCACGTTTGTATTAAATGATTGGGGAACGACATTTAACGAGGAAATAATCAGTTTGGTCTATTGATTTAATGTTCGGTTGACTACACTGAGTAAGCGCCCTAGTGTTTGGAACCCTGATAAGGAGAGGCATATTACTATAGGTTTTCATCGTGTAAGGTCTTAATAGCACCAGAACTTTGTAATGTATTTGATCGTATTTTAATTGAAATGAAGTGTGGATCTCATATCTGGTTAGTTTGTATGGAATTGTTTCATATTAATTGATGCAGTGTACCGGAAATTTCTCTACTTGAATATCAAGAATGCCACGAAATAATATGTCTAGGTGTGAACTAGAAAAAGGCGAGTACTAAAGAGGTGGAAGAATCTATGTTTGGTCTGCATTGTAAAGTTTTCAGTTTTCAAAAACCATTAAGAAAGAGTTGTTTTAAGTGTTAAATATTGCAGTTAAAATAGTGAAAGTAAAAGCTTAAGCGTTATTTGTGTACCGGCACCTCAAACATGTTCAACATATATAAAATCAGGTTGGGACAAATCAAAAGTGCTTAAAAGTCACTAGCGATGAATTTCTATTGTAAGCGTATAATTTTCAGGGTATTATTGAGTTTTAGTCATCACACTCATTATGAAATGTTTAATGCATTACTAGAGCAAATAAGGTTACGATAGAGTATGTTTTCATATTTCGATAGCGAGGAATATATTTCATATGGTAATTATCTCGAACCAAAGGTTTGTGATTACTAGATGAGTGAATGATGAAAGGAAATGTTCTGTACATTAAACTGTGCTTGATTATTTATTTTATTTAGACATTTGTTTACATGACAAAAACTAAGGCTGATAGCTTTCTCTTTCACTTAACCATGATACATGATTTACATATAAGAGAAAAAATAGCCACACATATAAAATTCTGAGTTGACAAATATACAGATACAATCACACACAATTATTTACAACTATACAAGAATAAAATAATAATAATGATAATACTTTAGATACATAACAGAATCTATGTTAAAGCTTTTTGATAAAACAATGTTGATTGATAATTCCTGACTGAGACAGAAAAATGTTTTCAGTGTTGAAAAAAACATTTCAATCTAACTAGTATGCTAGAAACCTGACTGTTTAAGTACTTGGAATTTGATATGTGCTGATGGCAAACACAATTCAATAAATTCTGCATTTTAGTCACGTGCGGCATTATCTGTGAAAAATGTGTTTTCTTATGATACATTCGTGTTTTCTGCAATAACTAAGATTGACTTTAGTTGCACGTACAAGTTTTAAGTAATACAGTAATTTAGGCTTATTATTTCATCAGTGTCACATAATCTTCGTTCCTAACAAAAAGTCGAGATTAGGCGCGAACAATATTTGATACTCTATTAACAACTGAGCGAGTAGTCATACCTGTTAAAAGCTGTATATATGGCAAACTTCTTGCTGGTTGTATTACGTCATGTTCCGAGAAGGAATGTAAGGCACTCGAGTTAGACTGATGGAGGTTATGTACAATTCTGAATAGCTACTAAAATTTGTTGACACGAATATTTATTTACTGTTCTTAAAATAATGTTTCAATTAGTATTGCTAAATAAGATAAGTTTTCAGAAGTTTGGAAGAACGCAAGGGTTTCTGAGCGAAATTGACATATATCTCTCGATAAGCTAAAGACACTTTCTTTATTCTTTCCTGGAAATATTCAGGGAGATAGGCGAAATATGTACAGATACCTCTGCCACTACTGGGAGTTAAAACCTTGGTTGATTACAGTGTTCTAAACACTCAAGATTTAAGTTTTGAAAATCAAGCCACGGGTGCAACGCATTCTGACGTCCAGTATGCATTCTGTGGTAACACTCTTTTCAAAATGTATCGCCTTGCTTACTTTGCAAGAGTACGGAATATGCAAGTTACTCCTGCAAGTGCAAGCTATTCCTGCAAACCAGCAATGTACACTGATGACTTTGTGTTTTGGAGTGCACTAATAATGCTTTGGAATTCAGCCGGCAAGCTGGTGCATACAAATTTCCCGTTGAAACGGTGAGTTATTGCCAGAAACAAATAGTAGATTTCGGTGGAACCGTTCTCGGAAATTATTGTGAACGTTTGAGCAGACAAATAATTTCACGAGACTTCCCACATATATATGATTCTTTCTAGCGTGAGCTCGGGGCCATTTTATCGCAAGGTAGAGTAAGGCGGCAACGTATGTGTTAGACAACTGTGTCAATGTTGTTCACATTTCCTCATGCATAATGTATATGCGGTAGTACATTCAAAATCACAAATTGCTGGAATGGACACTAGATTACCCCAATAATTTAACCTGACATTTACTCCTCCTGTAGAGTAGTTTTTTTCTTTTTGCGACCAGCTAGGGACATAACGAAAGAGAGGAAAACATAACCACACTTTCGTATCAGTGTTAAACATTCCAATAAAATGGAATTTACTTTCCTAGTGACAAGTTCATTCTTCTAAAACAAACTCCTAATATGTGTTTCACCTCTTCTGTAAACATTCTGAATTTTCTTGCATTCAACTACTTGTACTCGATGTAGAGGGAGTTTTACAAGTCATATAATTTCTTAATGCCTTTGTTCAAGCACAGTAAAATCATTACAAGAACGTAGTTCAAGTTCAGGTTCATATATGATAATATTACACCCAATAGTATATTCTTGGCAATAATATTATGATAATATTACACCCAATAGTATATTCTTGGCAATAATATTACACCCAATAGTATATTCTTGGGAACGTTCCGAAACTATGTATTTACAATAAACAACTTATAAAATGCTTTATTAATCTTGA
>JAGDQP010023870.1:14117-28625 GCA_022664845.1 Lepisma saccharinum | reverse complement strand
TCAAACGGTGTGCAAAATGGGATTTTGGGCGGTCATTTTGGATCCAAGATGGCGACTTTTCCCAAATGTTGTGACATTTCCCTAAGCTACTCGTCATAATGAACCTTTATGCCAAATTTCGTATCTCTAGCTCAAACGGTGTGGAAAATGGATTTTTAGGTCCGCCATTTTGGATCCAAGATGGCGTCTTTGAACTCATTAGGTAACATTTTCATAATCAAAAAGTGATGTTGTACCTTTATGCCAAATTTGATTTCAATAGCCCCAGCGGTTTAGGCTGTGTATTCTATACAACAATGGGTTCGGCGGCCATTTTGGATCCAAGATGGCGACCGATTTTGCTCATTAACGAACTTAACCGAGCTATTAAGCCTAGAAACAGCATATAAAAATTTGGTTCAAATATCTTCAAAATTATGGCCGCTAGCGTGTTAATATATATAAATATACACTTTCATATCGTACCGATCTCAATAGGTATATTTTCTTCGAAATCTACCTAAAAGCCAGAAGCGAGATTTGAGCACGGATTGTTCAGTTAGAAGTCCACAGTATTACTGACTTTACTCAACCGAAAATGATAAGAAAGCATTAGATCAAAACAATAGGCCTATGTAGGATCGGAAATACGTTGTCTGATCCCGAAAATATATACACAGTTACTCCCGTCGCCTTTTTCTATTTGTCAATTATGGATCAGAATCCTCATTGATTGACAATATTTTCCATTTGTGGGAAAATAAGCGATCAAGATCGCGGTAGCAAACAATTAGACTGTGGCAACGATAAGAAACCATTTTCTCGTTCTGCGCATGCGCTAAAAAATCACACTGGAACTGAAAACTGAGAACCTCCAATGACGCAAGAGAAATCTCTAGGTACGTTTCCAGGATTACTGCAAATACTAACATCTATGAGAAATATTACTGGATATATCAAGGCACTCACCCAGACTTTTTAACAGTGAGGACACAAAGAACTTTTGTGTGAGGGATTTATTTGCAACGAGAAAACATTTAGAATTTTAAAATGGGGATACTTTACACACTTACTGAAGATTAACACACGAAACCACGTTGATAGTTCACTACATACTACGAAATATTTCGATCATGAACACAACCTAATTCCAATGTTATCCACTAGATTTCTTCTGAATTTCCTTATTAGTTCAAAATATATTGTTCAGTGCCAAACACGAATTGCATCTCCGATCTCCCCTCCCTCGACTTCTACTCATCAATAATACAATATATCTCCCTGTATTACTTTGGAACTAAAATTTAATGAAAATATACGTTCAGAGGATTCAAAGTTTGTTACCTCCAAACCCACAGTGACAAATAATTATGTTAACAAGAAAAAAAAGGGAAGTGGATTTCGTCTATCTTTTCTTGAGGGAGCTTTAAGGTATCAATATTTTATGGGCATTTTTTTTTAACGCAAGACAGAAACAAAAATATGATCAAAGGCTCTGTAGCGATCATTTCTTGAAAGCTTGCATAAGCTATGACATCATGCTTCACCAAAAATATTTCTCAAGAGGAATAAATGCCGGCAGTGGAATTGGGATGGGAGAAAGGAGATAGCATACAAACCTCCATCCACAACTTTCATGAAGTTCCTTAAATCCTTGACTTGCACAAAGCCTCCTCCGTTCTCCCTTAGTTTGTAAGGCAGTTTCCAAATGAACAATAACTCCTGTGGCTTGCAGAGGAATCTTCTTTATAGGCGGGCCACGTCGTTCTGACGCCAAAGCAATTACCGCCTTGGCAAATTTCTTCCCGTCCTTTACAACTTCCCGTAATAACTATTTGTCTTCTATCAATTCTCCACAAGGAATTTCCAATTTCACCAAGTCGATTTCCAAGTAGGAATTTGTACCGAAGGATTTTTAAATTCGTTTCTTCCACCCAATCCCCCTCCTTCATTCCATAAGTCTACTTTTAGTTCACGCAACTCATTTTAACAAGTATGTCTCCACTCAAAATGCTTACTTGCTTTAGCACCACAAAACAGCACAGTCTCCATTTAAAAATATTTTATTCATTTTTGAAAATATTCACATTCACTTTGAAGGTGTAGTTTTGTTCATTAAACTTGGCTTATATTTATGGTCTAGACAGACAGCTGTCATTTAAGGCCATCAGATGTCCGAGAAGTGGTGTCGCTAAGTGAGTAATCTTTCGAGAGCAGGAAGAGGAAGACAGCGACCAGGGACTTTGTCTACGTATCATACCGGTATTCACCTGACGAAATTGAGAGAAACATTGAAAACCTTAGTCAGTACGACTGGCAGCAGGACTCAAATCTGCATGCCTTCCGAATGTCGATCCACGACCTAGGCCTGGATGTGTTCGTAATTTTGTTTGATAATAATCTATGTAACACACTAATACAATAAAGTTCTTGAAGGATAACTAATAATATTTACGAGGAAGTCAAAATGAACTTAACAAACAAATACAATTAAGGTAGAATGATTTAAATTAGGGATTGAATTGGTGAATATCTCCTTCGTCTGTTGTTTCAGCCAGTAAGGTATTGATGCAAAACGAGGTGTCCATCATAGATGGCTCAGTGTAAGCATGTTCATCTTATAATGACGAAGGCACGGGACCGGTCATTCTAACTAAGCTTTTTCTCTGGTTCAACATAAACTACACATGACGAATATCGCGATAGTACTTTGATATAGGCAGGGCCACCCTCTCATGCCCTTCCCCATGCAATCTCCAATAAATAAAGTGTATGACTTAACGGGTTTAGCTAAACTTGTGCGATTTCTTAATACATCGATACATTAATCGATATTTTGGAACATCAAAACATTCTAACGACTCCTTCACATAAACGATATTCAATACCCAACAATTCTTCGATACGAAAAATATTCGATCTTAAAAGATTTTTCGATATGAACGATATGTAATGTTTCATATTTTGATATACGGTTCACTTACTGATACTACAGCGACATCTATGTCCGATATCGAAATCTGGAAATCGCATGCCCTTGGGACGAAGACAAGATCTTGTAACATGTGTCTGTAAAGTTTGTGGAAGATAAATCTAATACAGGAAAAGGCTGAAAGATTGGCTTAGCGACATGTTTGTTTCTGCATTTGTTTTAAGCTCAGCGGATAGAAAGTTAATCACCTCCCTATATGACGTAGTTCTTACTTTTGGCACCAACAAAGTTCACGCATGTCGGAAATTCTACAAATAACTGTGTCGTCTGCTACGTCGTAGGTTATAGCATAACATAAAGGAATAAAAATGCCGTACGTGCGTTGTTTGATCTGTGCGTTAAATCGAAAGAAATATATAATTCAGTGGCAAAAGGAGGTCGTTGGATTTGCGCAAACTAAAGGAAGCAGCACATTTTGCTGCTACTCTGTCAACGAAGCGGGCTATTAAACGCGTCTTCCAGCAGTGGCATACACCACAGTCAACATTTAACAGTAGCCGAGATCTCGCGAGACAGCGCTCATAGACAGAGACCGTGAGCGTGTGTTGCACCTTGTTTAAACTAGGGTTGGGCACTTGGATCCGGATTCTCATTACCCGGATCCAAACGGATCATATAGGAACCGGGTTCCCGGATCTTAGGATCCGGATCTTGGAACCGGGTACCCGGATCCGGATCCTGGAACTGGGTACCCAGATCTCGGATCCTGGAACCGAATCTCAGATCCGGATCTTGGAACCGGTTCCTTTAGGATCCGGTTCTCGGTTCCTTCAGGATCCGGTTCCGCCCACCCCTAGTTTAAACACTAAACACTTTCAGTGAACACTTACAACGTGATTGATCCCCCCTCCCCACCGGGTATCTGGAGTATGGTACTTCCGAAGAGGACCATCACGAACACTGCACTATCGATAACTGAAGAGTGGAAACATATGAGTCTCCGTTTCTGCATGTACTCTAATGATGCGAGAGAAAGGTTATGTCCTAGACAGAAGAAAATCTTCATGATTACTAAGTACAATGGAGTGTTTAATCTTTAAGGGGATCTGTGATGATTTGTGAATGGTTACTCACAAAGAAATTGAGCCCTTAGGTTGAGGTAACTACGCACTTCAACCACGACAGCTCCATTCGACTAGTGACGAAACAAACAAGTATTTTCTCGTATGCATCAATTTTGAAATGAAAGTCCACGTATCGAATAGTAATTGCTTGTTATATTCTTTGAAGTTTGTAAACCAAAATAATTGTTTATTACCGCACCATATGTAAAAGAAGATTTTTTAAAAAAATCTACAATTTTAAATGACACTGGCTATACATCCTGCCAATACGAATACCAAATTTGCGTCAAATTGTTTGGTACACTTTTATCCAAAACAATATATAAATTAAGATCCGAGTTCACGATTAAAATTGGGCGCGGCCCCTTTAGGGTTAAGAAAATTATCATTTTTGATTGATCCACACCATTTTCAAATGAACAACTTTTGACTTGTCTACTCGAGTAGATATAAGAATCATTGACACATGACTGGCATCATCTAAAGAGTTATACATAAATTACAAATGAACGAAGTAAACACACCTTGCAATGCTAAAAGTTTCACTAAAGAACCGGATTTGGGGTTAGGAAAACGACAATTCCGGTCGACGTAAAAAATTTCGGCAGTACCATAGGTTTTTTCTCTTCGAGTAGGTTTTATAATCTTTTAGTCCTGACCGGTATCACCTAAAAGATATTGATAGATAAAGAAACAAAACGAAAAGAAAAGAAGTAGTCTAAAAGAGTTCCTAAAAATAGAACTTACACGGTGAATTTAGTAGGACTATGTTCAAACTTTCGCCTGGTAGCTAGGCCTTGGAATGGTTCAACACACTTTTGTTGGGCCGCAAACCCTCAAAGGTTGAGAAACATTACTCTAAACTATCATTTTTGTGATATTTCAATCCCGATTATCCTTGAACGCTGTTATTAATACGTACGCCTATATTACATGTCTGCATACTGTATATCAAGCAGTTTCTAAAGACCCAAATAAAGATAAGGAAATAAAGTTGTTAATACAATATTATTCTTATGCTGCAATTGAACTAAATCCACTGAGTACAAAAGGATCAACTCACTGCCCACTCTGTCATCGACAATAGTTTCCACTTAATGCGGTTGGATATCGTTGTCAAGCTGGTAAAGTATTTCTTATCAGCAGAAAGAGATGGATTACATGTGTCATTTTAAGCTATACGAACGGATACAAGACAGTTTTAGTGCACTGTAAATGACATACTAAATCAATTCCGTGACTGACGGAACAACATGTAGGCGGGTCCACTGGGACACGCGCTACTTACAACCAATCAGGGAAAACCAAAAAAGAAACATTTTGACATGAAACAGAAAAAAAAAATATTTAGAATTTCTTTTATCATATGTGTCACTCCACGCGATCTAAAAAAAATGTTTTAAAAGTACGGAAGCGACGATAACATTTGTGATGGTTCTTTTCCTGCTTTTATTTTAGAACTAAAGAAAAGTGACATCTAAATTATTAGAAGAGAGAATTTAAAGCCTATAAATTCATATTATTTTATCAACGAATATACAAACATGCCAACACAAGCACAAGCACTAAATTGTCCTTTCAACTTTGGGATCTTTCGTATCCGATCACCATAAATATTCTTTTAGAGAAATGTCAAGTTTTTTTCTTCATTCTTGCTCTGACTTCCGAAGGGGGATACATTGAAAACCGTTTATAGTACTATATTCGCTATTGCAATTATCATTCTACACTTAAGATATAGCCTACATAAAACGTTACTACAATTACAGTAAAAATAAAATTCTATTGCTGTTTTATAAATGAAGCAACTTAGATGCACACGAAAAAATCGGGTGGGGCGAAAAAATCGAATTTTCAAGTATCGAATTCTAACAGGTCTCAAAATTTCCGTATTTGCATGCTATTTAACGAAAAAATAATGAAGAAAAAAAATCATACGTTGTATCTTCAGTTCGCGCAAAGGGCCTAAAGTTTGAAAGAAAGTGACAAAAAACACCAAAATTTTACCATTACGCAAAATTATACAGTCTACGTATTTTCTTTCCTAATAGCGTCAAGTACTTTATTTTGGTTGCCTGATGACAGAAAATTATATTTTAAAAAACATCCGCTGCATTCTGATTGGGGGCAAAAGACCTAAAGTTTGAGAATTTAGGTGAGTATTTTTTTTCAAACTCACGCAGTATGGAATTTTAAATTTTCACAGACCACCTTTGTTGATAATTCGTTAACGTGAATGATTTTATACATCCTATTTTGATAAATCATTTTGTAGGTGTTCGCCCATTTCACATTTTTTAATGAAATGTCCCAGAATTCACCACGAGGAGTTGGCTGCATTTCGAGTTCCACCCACATCCTACCCAACCATCCAACTAATTAGGGTGTGTTGACTTTACGTTGATTTAGTTAAGGACTCTGTCTTAAATTCAGATTTTGTATCCAATTTTGGCATTATGGATCTTGAGATTAAAGTTGCTCTAATGTAGCCATCTCTGCTTTTTTTTTTCTCCGCACACTTTTTATGCAGACTCTGTAACAAATTTGACACATCTTTCAAGATCTTGGGTAGGGCATGGAAAATTTAAGAAGTCAAACTCAGGCAGAGTTTTTTCTTGCAGAAGTGACGAAATAGTCTCTGTTGTCAAGCTTTTCATCACTGGAGGGGGCGACAGCTTACAATTTTGTCCAATCTATCAGCTCATTGTAGTCCGTCGCATCGAAATTTATTGAGAGAACCATAAAAGTTCTAACAGATTTCCCTTTCAGATTTTGAGTTCTTGCCTTTAGTACCCTTCTGTAACCTAACTCGTATGTGTTGTCTTTCATCCAGTATCATAGCCACCAACATATTATTCTCTGGGTGACAGAAGTACGCGTTTCTCTCAATCACAGAGTCTATGATTCTTGTAATGTCCAGATGTACTAAGCAGAAACATGGCCAATAATGAAAGCACAAGAAAAGAGATTAGATATCACCGAAATGAGAATGCTACGCTGGATGTGTGGGATAACAAGAAGAGACAGAGTGAGAAATGTGAAAATAAGAGGAACAACTAAGGCTGTAGAGATATCTAAGAAGACAAGGAAGATGATTGCAGTGGTATGAGAGCAAACGACTTTGTAGTCGGGAGAATGATGGTAATAGAAGAAAATGGATGGATAGGGTTAAGAATGATCTCGAGGAGAACGGTCTGTCAGGGGAAGAAGTTCAGGACAGGGCTTTGTGGAGAAGACTCATCAGAAACGTCGACCACACGTAGGTGGGAAAAGACGGAAAGAAAGAAGAAGAAGATTCAAAGATAAATGCAGATAAGGAGGCAATGTTTTACGAAGAGTTTAAAATGTGAACAAAGGATGCGATTCGATTGTTGTTGGAGTGAAAGATTGCATCAAATTGAATAATTTATATATATTAAGTTTATTCTTTGATACAATGATATTATCTGACGTCACGTGGGAATATAAGTTCTACGTTGATGCATGATAGACAGAAAATGTATTGTGTGGTTGAATCAAATGCAAGTATGTAAATAATGTAGTTTATTTAAGGTAGTGTGTTTTAATCCTTTGTAGTTTTGTAGAAAATAACATTCTTTCAGGATATTTTAGGGGAAAAAAATTAACTCCATTATTGTTTCATGATTTTCGAAAGAAGAAGAACTGTTTACACATTCTTGTTTTCCGTTCACACTTTGGTGAACTTCGTAAAACATTAATTACTACAAAACAAATAGGTTGCCATACAAAATACTGCTTCTTTCTTCAGAATTGAATGTTACGGGTAAATTAATCCCAGTTAATACAAATTTTACCAAGACGAATGTTCGTGATGAACAATTTATAGATTCTTTTACACTGAATACATGTAAAAATGATCAAATAAATTGCATTTTTCATAATTTTTAGTTTTATTTATGAATGATCGCTGTTGCTAACAATGAAACTCTAATATGTCTTGAGAATATAATTTAACATTTTGGAATCTCTCTCTCTCTCTTTAATAAAAAGCGATGTTTAAATGTCTCTGGGTTCATTTTTAATGTATGATCCAAGATTTGCCTAGTGTTTTTTTTTTTTTTTTTTTTTTACTTTGGTACTTTGGGCCTATTGAAAGCACAGAGTTTATGAAACAAACCCCACACCCTGGATGAACTGAAGGTGAATATTCAACACGTAATCGAAGGTATTGACAATAATGTCTTGCGTCTCTCAAGACGATTTCTCGAGGAGAAAAGTGCATCGCTACGCAAGGTTCTCACTTCATCTAAAACATCCTTTGTAAGAATATATTAAACACACAAATCTTCACTACCGTAAATACAGTATTTCCCATAGTTTCTGCTTTCATTTCTCTCGTTCATTCATAACATGTTAGATGTTGTAACTGTGTTTAGTCTGTAAGTGGGTCGCCTTTAAATTGTTCACCCTGTACATTGTACAATTACTCTTAACAGACCACGAAGAATGTTAAAGCCCAGCTAATGATAAATAACATCCATTTCGTGACACTTATTGTTTTTTTTTATTAAATGAATATCGTTTTAAAAACATTTAAAACACGATGAAGAGGATAATTCTTTTGAGTGAATCAAAGTAAATCCAACGAGGCAGTAAACGAGAATGTGCAGCTAGCTTTGCTCCGTCGTCTGGCAGTGAAACAGCTAAAACGAGCACTCAACTGTCGCTAATTCCACTGTGGTTCTTGTAATTCAAGCTTAATGAGTAGCACACAGAGAATCATTAGTGCTGCACAGCACTGTAACACCCTTTCGTAATCTCCCCTGGACGACCTCCACGATGCCAACAGATCAGTGATGTTTCTCTTCCCCTCCCCTCTGTCATTCACTTGGTGATGGACCACACACACACACACACACACAGAGAAAAAAGGAACATCCATTTCCTTCCCTCCATCCAATATTCCATTCGGTCATGTTCGCATGAACAGCAAATATTAGTAACCGACCAAGAGCTAATTCTATTAAATTTATGAATACTTTTAACGTTAACGAATGATGAACGCGTTTATTACTGTTTCACCGCTTAACCCACAAGCCACGACTCTGTCGCAACGAATATCATATGTTTGTTAATTAGGTTATACCTCCAATCTAATAATCTCTCACTACCGCTGTTTATGCGAGCATGGCTTTTCCTAAAATTCTTTCCTTATTATGCCATAAGACGCAACTTGTGCATGTAGTAAATAAATTAAGAACAACACGCACACAAAAAGGGAGGGAGGGAGAGAGATAAACATTTCCCGTGGCCCAATGCTTGTCATCGAGGACTTCGGATTCGTACTGACAAGGAAAGTATCCATAGGCGTACTGCACATTAAATTAATTGGCGCTCCTTGTGCTGAAGCTGTCAAAGTAAACTTTAGCTACTAAAGGGTAAATCCTATCACTGAACCAAGATCAAAGTTGATCGCAAGGGTAATTCAAAAGTCAAAAGATATTCTGTTAATTCTCAAACTAAGACGATATTCAAAACAATGGTTATATCGTGATGTTACGTGAGAGATGGCCAACATTTTGCGCTATAAAAGCAGTATGTCCGCATCTTGAGATACGCCACATATGATTTTGGCCAGTTTTTTCTAAATAGAAAGGATATCATGTAATCAGGGTTAGCAGATCATTTTTTACCAGTGAAGTACATTACAGTTAGAAATGGAGGCCAACTACGGATTTTTTTTCTTCCAATGGAGAACAAGTTCGCTGAGATTTGTAGAAAACTATGGACACATTTTATTTAAAACCCGATAAAGACACACTAATGAACAGAAGAATTTCTTACTTTTAAATTTTAGTTTTTACAGGGCAAGTTACACAAAATTCAATTAAGAATTTGGATCACAGGAATACGAACATGTCCAATTACGAACTTTTTAACCTGGTTACTAAAGAATGAGAGGACCTTTCATGATATTTAGAAAAGGAGGGAGGACAGGACGACATGTCGAAAAGGGAGGACATGTCCTCTAAAAAGAGAACACATGGTAACCCTGCATGTGACATATCAATTTGAACCAGAAAAATTAATGTCATCAAATACAATGTAAAATTAGTTGTAAGATGTATTCAGCGATTTTCAAGTTATTAACTGTCAAACTATTTGTAAATAGTTATGAAAGGTGTGGCGTAGGATAATTTACTCGTCCTACCTGATTATAATTGTGTTATGATATGTAATTTTATTGCATCTTGTGTGGCCGGCTAAATCAGGAGAATAAAGATGAAATGGCCACAAGGGGCTCCGCAACATTATTTGTAAATATGTCAGTTGCGATAATGAGAAGAAGAAGAAAAAACACAGAAAGTGATTAAACATGATATTTGAAGCTCTCAAGGTTACCAGAGTTGAAAAACCAATAAGAAAAATGTAGAATGTTGAGGAAGTTTGTCATGAAAGAAAATAACACTTCAATCCAACCTGACGTTAACATCAATCATCTGTAATATATTCAAGTTTTCTGCGTCCTTTTTGATGGACAACAAGAAAAAAATCTAGCAAAAGATAGGTAATCTTACATTCTTGGTGACTAGGAAATTACCTGTCGCAATAACGAATACAGTTAAGAAAAATGTGTTTCTAGTAAACGAATAGTAAACAGAAACGAAAACTTACAGTATATATATATATCTGCATTTTACCAATAATATAAACCCAAACTCAATCGTCTTCACGTAAACTCAAACCCTCAAACGCACACACACATATACACAAAAAGAAACAAAGACAATTTGCAATACAACAACGAAACTCGAAAACAAATTGTAGCAAAGTTTTTGAAGAAAACGAAAAGGAAATTGACTTTTGAAGTTGGAGAAGACAGAAGAAAAAAAGTCTCAGTAAAACTTTGTAAACTTTGGAAAGAAGAAAACTGTTGTTAATAGAGGGGAAGAGTCTGAATTTAATTAACGAAGGCAACGGTTTTCAACGTCTATACAGATAATAATAGCAGTTAAAGGAATCAAAATACCCGGGAATGAAACAGATTTCCTTCTGTTGTTTTTCATAAGATATCATGTAAAAAGAAAAGAATTTCGTCCATAATCTGTAAAGGAACATTAAATAAACTGGACATATATGAAAAATAAACCAGCAGATGCAACACTTTAGTGATATTTCATCGAAAAATTGTATGTACGAGGTCTTACCAACAATATCTATTACGTTTTTTTTTATTCTATTCTATTCTGGGATATTGTAGAAATATTAATACATACTTTGCCTACTTAACCTCTGCAAAAGTTTGTTTCGAATAATCAAGCTGCATCATAGAACAAACAACAATAAGTGATATACTCAGGCAAAGGTTCTTGTTATTGTGTAAATCTGAAAGGCAGATCGTTTAATAGACGATTTAATGTGATCTAGGTTTCGTGTCGTTCCCACTCCTATCCATCGTGATATTTTAGGAAATTCTATTCACAGTTAACTTAAGATAAATTTGATCATGTTTGGGCTGTTTTAATAAATACTGACTTCGGCCCATATCAAATTGCATAGAACGTATTCTCGCAAGTTGAAAAAAAATAGCTTAACCTATAAGTCATGGATGAAAGTTCTTTTATAGGAAATAAACTTTAATTTCTAATCTAATTTTGGTTCCTAATAGTAGTTCTAAGTATACCGGTATATGAAAGAATCTAAAACCGACCGCAAGCCAGTTGGTAGGGTGTTGGTTTCGTATTCGGACGGCTACCAATTCACGCCCAGTGACCACCTATCCTGAATTAAGTTTTCCCTTGACCTTGGTTGGTACATTGACAACGGCCAGTGATCGTTTAATTGTTTCAGATGAGAAAATCTTGCAAACATGGTTGATGCTGATTGATCTGAACTTCTGTAGTAGGTTGATTTCCTTCGTTGTGTGGTCGGTGGCTGCAAAGTGTTCTTACCCCTTGACACATTCTAAGCGGTTTTTCATCAACCAATTTCGCGCCAGGGCCTTTTTTCTAGCTACTATACTATTGGTGAAAGTGATGATAATCCTGCAAAACCCAATTTAGGGCTCGAACCTGCGTGTCCTACCTATTGGTGATAAATCCGCAAACCGTTACTGCTCTGACGAGATTATTGACCTCGGGGTGGCCCAGAGGTTGTCGCGCTCGCTTTCTCTGCGACTGGCCACTGTTCAAATCCTGCCGGGGTCCACTGAACGAAGTAGTTAGGAGTCCACTATACCAAAGACTGTAGGTCCTGCCCTTAGAAGCTCACCAACTAGTTAAGGACGTTAATAATTATTCATCCTACCGAACGTATAAGTTTTCCACAAGAAAGATAGAAGTTTCCGGTGGACAATTTGCCTTACAGGAGGTGTGTACATGTAAAGGTTTATTAAGAAGAAAACCTTCAGCGTTTGAAACGATTTGTGTCCATATTTCTGTTTAAAATTGATTTCGATCAACGTTGTTCGTTATATATTTAAATCATAGGATGTATAGTAGAACTGGATAACAATTTAACAACACCGTATAAATATATATAGAGAGATATAGGTAGAGATAGAGAGAGAACTTACACACATTGAAAAATGAAACCTGATACTGTGAAATCGTAAGAACTTCAGAGATCACACGTAAAAATATTCTTAAAATTATAAGGACGAAAGTGGTAATACAAAATGCTCTTTCGTAAGTCTTATCGTACGCTCTTGAACGGTTATGTAATTTGATTATTCTTGTCTCCTGCAAGAGACGTCTTCTACAGTAAGATTAACCCACCCTCAATTGCATTGCCCGAAGCAGTGCACATGTAAAGATCGAAGGATGCTGTCATTAACAAACAATATTTTCGGTTAATTTCTTGGGTCAACTTTCAGCCTGGTATAACCAAGGAAGGATGTTTAGCTGAATTGTTGGATTTTGTAGGGAGAAACGATCATCTTTTATAGTTTGAGCAATTTGAAGAAAGTTATTTTCATTTGAAGATAAACCCCGTTGAAGTAATAGTTCCAGAAAACGCGGTTTAGAATATCCTAAAGTTAGATCTTCATATCAGCTACATCCAGTTACAGGAACCCATCAACATTCCTGTCTGCACCTTGTATATTGAATTATCATTGAGTACTTGCAAGTATGTAAAGTTTGTGTACTTCAGGTCCCTCTTTATCAGACCAAAAAGCATGAAGAGGGCCGTGTCCAAGTGGAATTTAAAAAGACAATCAAAGTTTCAATAGGTTTCTTTAATTGTCATACATAGTTGGATATTTGGATAATTTATTATCATGTTCGAAAAAAAATATTCAAATCTGGATATGATCCTTTGGAGGAAAACAGTAACAGGAAATCAACAACACAGTCAAGGAAATCCGGATCGGCCGGCAAGCAAATGATGGTGGTTTTCCTTGGTAAGCGAGCGATAATCAACACAACAATGCTGAACAAACAAAAGACGGCTAACGCCAATTGGTACATGGAGTCCTGCGACTAAACACAAGACTGCACTACCGCCCATACAATTAATTTTATCTTATCTTACAAGACTGCACTCACGGTTCACTCACCATGAGAACACTCTTGCTCACACAGCTTTGGCTACTGTCGGAAATGAGTGGCGCTGGAAGTTCTTCAACATCCTCCTTACGGTCCAGTTCTCGCCCCTTGTAACGTTAAGCTTTTGCCTTATATTTTTAAGAGCGCAAGTCTGCACCAGAGAAGGTACTAATTGAAGTCTGAAGTTGACTAACAAACAGAACGTTATTATTCGCTTAGTTTGGGTGTATAAAGAAGACATATTAACAAAAATTGGCTAGTACTTTGAGGAAATCTAAAAAAAGAAAATGAATTGTTCGACAAGACTTATGGAGTAGCCTATATAATTCCATCACGTGAGAAGTGAACAGAAATTAAGAGAAAAACAATGAGATAAAAACAAACCTTAAAAACACTTTTGACCTACCTCAATATTTAATTCTGTCTTTAGTTTCTCGCTCTCTGCTTCCACATCAATTTTTCTTGGTACCTAACGTTTCTTGCTCTCCCTTTTTGTTCTGCCTTCATCCTTTCAATAATAGATAAATATATGCAGTGACTGCCACACAGAAGAGATCAATTATGGAAAATACGGAGTGACAGCTTCCAAGTTACATTCACAAAAAAAGAAATTTCTAGGTACAGAGAAACCTGCCAATCTCGACGCCACTGAACCAGTAATTGCACCTGAATTATTTATTATTGCTGTATTAGTGACAGGGCAAAGCGCCGCTCTTTTTGCTTTTGAAACACACGAAGAAGAAACAATCTGCGTTTAGACGGAACTACAGTAATATACGATTATATACGTATCTCGAACAATAAAGGGGATTCAGATAGGCATAGGTAGAATAAAGGCAACTCTCACCATTTCCCAGACTGGTACCGTTGACTTCCAAAGCCAGATGGTAGCACGGATCCTCCTGTATATCTAACTTTTGTTCAATCCACAAAATTCCAATGTTTCTTCTACAGATTCAAATTT
>JAGDQP010023870.1:0-13223 GCA_022664845.1 Lepisma saccharinum | reverse complement strand
TGGTACTCAATTTGATAGGAGACTGAGTGCACCTCAGAGCGCCAGTCTCCAGTGTGCTGGCCGGGATTTGAACCCGGGCCGCCCGATTCGTAGTGAGACGCGCTACCATCTGAGCCACGGCGACTCATCATACCGTATTATGCTAATAATTAATATATTATATTTCTGCCAAATAAGAGTGACCTACGGTGTGCTGGGTGTAATAAGAATGCTAACTAATCATAGAAAGCATAAATAGTGTTCAATAAATGGACACAGATTTAGAAATCTAACTTTATAACGTGCTACTATCATTTTTGACCACTGGTTTCTAAAATTGTGCCAATCTGATAATACGTATATGAATATCAAATATCACTAATTATGGTTGTAATTCTGCTGTATTCTAAATTCAAATTATAACAAATCATCTCTCACATGAACACGAGGAAGGGCACCAACTAGGGGGAGGCAACGGGGCTTCTGCTCCCCCCTAGCCAGAGAGAATTATACTAATATGGCACAAAATTATGGGATCATGTCAGTCAAAACTTAAAAAATGACAAGGCAATATGTGTTTGGGCGCTATCCTTGCGCCCCCCTGAAAATCACAACATGGGCGGTATTGAACACGAGGTACATTGATAAACCTGCGTGTGTTCACATCCTGAAAACAAACTCTGACTACTTCAAAAATGTTGATTTTGAAAAACCGAAAAAGAAGTGATGAATGTAGAGAAAAGCTTTAAGGAAACTGATCGACTTAGAAGAACAATATTCATACCAAATTCAATAGCAACAACAACAAAAGGAAGGATTTGAAATAATAATAATAGCTAAAAAGAAACACGGTTTTCGTTCAGCAAATACATAAAAGGATTTTTAACACTTGTGAAGAAAATACAACGGTTATTTCGTATAGCGGGATAAATCAATCTCCAGGAAAACAGTTTTCTATGGTAATGAGTAATTCTCAGTGTTCTCTGTAGCAGCTTGAAGACTAATTGCACCGTCCAAGAGCAAATTATGGCCTCGATCACAAGACTACAACGTTTTCCTTCAGCATGTATGAATACTGCGGAAATAGCCACAAGATGACGCTCGGCAAGTGTTTACCAAGTTTTCCTTGAATTGAGGAACAATTATATGAATATTGAGTTATACTGTGGTATTTAACAAAATAAAAAAAGTGAATCAAACACAAGATAGTAAAATGATTTGAGTATGTTGGTTAAAGTATTTACCCAACGGGACAACGTGAAAACTTACTGATTTGGCTACATCTATGGTATTCTTAATATAGTACTAGTCAACCAAAGCAAAATAAATAATTCCAACGTTTTCTGCTCTTTTGAATGTGATATGATATCAAGTTGAATTGCAAATTGATTCAAGATGCTCATTTTGAAGAACATGTCTCTGCAAGAGTAAATCTGTTGCTTCCTAGACACCCATTGTTGCCGTTCGTCAGAATATGTGGAAGTTCTTTTTCTTGTTACTGTTATTTTCAATGTAAATTAAACTTTTGGACATCCTGTATAAAATCTACTGACTATTCGTGCACACTGCATACGTACCATAACAAGAAACAAAAAATTCACATTTACACACAGTAAACGAGTTCTTCTTCCCCTTGAGATATATACAACCAGCTTAACCTCAAACTATTGTGGGTTGCTTGTTATACAGGGGAATTTTCTGCAACGAATTTACTATGCATGAGGACCAAGCATGACATTTTGTGACAGCTGTGATTAGTGATGAAGTCTGTTTCTCTGTACATTTTTCGTTAAGTGGTTATAGCCATCGTTAAGTGGTTATAGCCATAGTGACCAAAGACTTGGTATCAGTGGTTTGGTATGGATAAGAATGATTTGTTTCTACCATGGTTCAGGATCAAATTTGCACGCCGAATAATTGGGACTTCTCTGTCTCTACGTGCTTTCAATGGGGCGGGTTGAGGCTCAACCCGACATGACCCGCTTGAGAGCACTGCCCTCTGGAAAAATGATCACTGTCTCTGTATTACAAAACATCCCTCCAGTCTAGAATGGAAATGTGCGCAAAATGTTATTCTGCGTCTCTCAAATGCTCCTCCCTTCTCTGGAACTCTTGTTCAGTCCACTGGCAGCTCTGGAAAGGTAAAGAAGTTGGATGTACGGCTCCCACATGAGTACGAACTACCAAGACATGCCACTTTGAAGTCTGCAGATCTCTCGGTGTGACGAATGAACGGGAAGCTTCTCTGCAAAGGGTACTGACTGTGTTGAAAGGAAAGAAAGCATATCACAAATTAAACTTAATTCAAATTTGATATGTTAGGTGAATAAGCTTGCAGTAAGTGAGTCATGATTCATGAAAGACAGCTTGTATCAAGCATGAACAAAGTTTGTATGAAGTTACGTAGTTTCCACTGGTCAAGTCTGCAACTTGTCTCTTATGTTAAGTGTACAGTAAGTCCAAGTAAACCAATCTCGAGCCAATATCAAGTTCCAAATAGTCTTGCTGTATCAAGAAAGTAAAAATTAAAGCAATGTGAATCTTGAAATAGATTTGTAGTTTGAAATCAATTTGCACAATCCAAAATCAAGTCAATAGCAAACGTAGTATAAGCTTACATGTACAGGCACTTAATAAAAATTAACCACGGTATGCTGATTAAATAAGTAGTGTCCAATCAGAGAAATGTTTCGCTTTTATAACGGCTCTCGTATGTGGGTCAATTGAAAAGAAAATTGTATATTACTCACATGTCATATTATTTTAATTTTTTATCTTAAAAGGGATTTAATGAAAAGAAAAAACTTATTTCAACTCTAGTATACAACACCACACGCTAAATTAATTTTAGAGCAATTACAGTAACGTACACGAATCATGCGCAGAAATTAACTTTCCAGAATCGTGGTTAAGGAAACTGTGCCTTTACTTCAAAACGTTTTCTTAATTTTAATTTAATCAATTTATTTATTTCCCAAGCGAGGGAACGAAAATTCGTTTAACTGAGGATACCAGAGAAACTTTCGAGTATTATAAAAGAAATACATGATGTGCACCAAAAAACACACATGCACACACATAAACATAGAGGAACCTATACGTCAGAGGGGAAACTTTGGCGACTACGGAAAGACATTCTGGAGGGTTCTCAAGACGTATACAGCATCATCAAGTTCATGCGCACGTAAACGACATCCGTCGGAGTTATGCTTTAGTTAAAGATAGTCCACTCAGAAAAGCCCTTCTAATGGAGAAACGCGCCGCAGTTAATTAGTTTTTAAGACTCATCGTAGGAAGGGCTTACACTGGCAGCCTGCCTTTCCTTCTCGTCCCCCTCTTTCCCGCCTTGGACGACGACACAACAAGAGTCGAGAGGACTGGCACTAAACCTCAATTCCTGTGGGATATAAACCAGCTGCTCCACATCGCGGTGATGAGGATCTCCAGGAACGGGTAGAGATCTCCAAGTCTTTTATAGCAACGTCGCGTCTCCTGTCTTCTATCATAGGACAGGAACATATCCTCAAAAAAGCATCAACTCTTTCCCCCTACCTCTCACAACTTCGTGTTCACTTACGATGAACAGTTTTTTTTTTAGTTGAAACAGGTTTCTTTCGTAACTATATATAGAATCAGCAAATATTTTTCTCTCTCTATCAAATATTGAAACCATGATGACAAATAAATGGCAGGAAAACTAAACACAATTACAAGACAATTAGATTCATTTTAGCCTGCGAATTTCGTGAAGTATATGTAATGTCATTGCGAAAACTTATCTTTTTGTCTATATGAATTTGTTTTATTTATGAACTTTAGGCATCTAAGGTTCAGGTCGGGATAGGGGCGGGGAAAGGATCCGGGAAAGTGTCGGCCAGGGCCTATGTTGCCATCCCGACATTTGCCTGATGAGACTGAGGAAAAACCCTAGAAAAAGTTTAGTCAGGACGATCGGCCACTGGGATCTAACCCACGACCTCCCGAATGCTACACCAACGCTCTACCACTGAGCTACGGCAGCTCAGTTTGTCTGTGTGAAAACAGCACTGAATAATGAATAACATTTACCAGGGAAATCCTTTCTGGAATATGAACATTAATAATAAACAAGGCATTGCGAAAATTTTTCAGAATAGTTCCTGAAAAAGGTCACACAACCGAGCTGCCTGGACATTTTTAGTAACTTGACTATTAAAAACAAGATACAATTTAGTTTTCAGGGATACTGGAAGTAAAAGAAAACATGAAGCCACAAGTGGGACTCGAACACGGGTCGTTCAGTTAAATATCCAGCGCTTTACAGACTCCATCCAGCTGCGAGTCATAAGTAAACATTATAGAAGGTCAGAAATATGTTGTCCAAACTCAGAGAACATAAACTAAGATACTTCCATGAATTATACCATGCTTCAATCACCACGATTTCTCAATTTGGTTCCGGAATACCCATTGATTGAGAGTTATTTCCCATTTCTGAAAAATAAGCGAGCAAGATGATGGCAGCAAAGTTAACCAGCAGTTGCTTACGATCAGAAACCGTTTTCTCTCTTTCTGCGCATGTGCGCAAATCACACTGGAACTGAACACTGAGAACTTCCAACGCAAAGAAATGTCTCAGTGCTTTTCCAGGATTACTACCGATAACTGCAAACGCCGACTTTTCTCTTAAACATTACGGGTTATACCAAGGAATTTTCCCAGAAAGATTTAACAGTGCGGACTGTGTATCTATCTATACCGTTCCTCATCTTCGCGGTTGGCTGC
This sequence comes from Lepisma saccharinum, assembly GCA_022664845.1. NCBI lineage: Eukaryota > Metazoa > Arthropoda > Insecta > Zygentoma > Lepismatidae > Lepisma > Lepisma saccharinum. The sequence continues at coordinate 8,480 of JAGDQP010023870.1, read as the reverse complement.
AGAAAACAAAGCTATCGTCAATATTTACATAACAAAGAGGAATAACTTTCGATAAAATACATTTATTAGTATATATTATTACATAACGATGTTATGTCCACCTGTATACGTGAAAAGGGGAACATAACACTGTTAAGGTAGTTCTCCCTATAGTACACATTTCTCCGAGCATTATATTATTGGGGAATTGCCGTAGACTAGCTGGAAGATTGTCAGAATACATATTAGGAGGCACTCCTTCCATTCTTGGTAAAATAATATAGTTTAACAGTATTCAATCAGTAGGGGGGATTTATGAATAAGTGAGCTTGAAAAACCACTAGAAACAATTCGAGGAGGATTAAGGCATGCAGTCGGAGGAAGATATGTAGAATGCGTATCTATTTCTCTATTTGTCTTTCTACTGTACAAAGTTGTTATTGTTATATGTAGTACTAGTAATAGTGGATGCGGAGGCGGTGGTGCTTCTAGTAATGACTGTGCCATCATCAGGAGAACCTCAAACAAGTATTGTTTTGGAACTTTTCTGAATGTATGGCAAATGTTACCAATTTAGGAATTTTAAGGCTAATGTATTTTATATGTCTTTCCTCTCAATTTAGTTACGAACAACGTGTGATTGTCCTATTGATTTCTCTACTTTCTATACATACTTTCCCCACTAATTACAAAACCTAAACATTCCCATTGCAATTATCGGATTTCTGACATTATTAGACTATGGTTTAGCACTTTTCAGTTGTCTACAATTGGCAATACTGCTGACGACGACAATAACATTTCATACCATCCTTGACGCAAACTGTGACATACGTACCGATGTCATCAATGTAGAATATTTCCTAGTCCTGGGAATGACAATCATTTATTTGAAACTTCTGTACACGTGCCATCCACTGAATGAAACAAACTCTTATAAAAGAAATAACAATACTCACTGTAGACAACTTAACAATAGCACAAGAATTAAAAGGAAATTCAGAAGGTTTCATACCTTGTCGAGTAGGCGTGGTAATAGAAAGAAATATCGACCGTTCGTATGAAAGAAATTTTATTTCGAAAGAAGTTAACATGGAAGACGAGTCGAAGATGACATTAAGTACGTAGATCTCTGTCGCAGGAAATGACACTATTGTCTGCTAATAAAGCACCTTAATGTGGCTGGGAACACGGAAATGAAAGTGATGAAGAAGGATCTTCAAGAGCTTAATAATAGGAATATAGCAAAAGCAGCCGTTTTCAACATTTCTGGTTATGACTGGATGTTTCATAAACTTAGCCCTTTATGCGTGTGACAGAGAAGCGGGATTAAAACAATCAAAAATCCCCTTCAAATGAAAAGCAGGGAGTTAAAAAGGACATTTCAAGAAAACTGTCTCATTGTCAGATATTTCAGATGTATTTGACATTAATTCCTGAAGGACTTTTTTCCCCCTAAAGTCTTTTTTTTTTTCTTTAGGCAATTGAATATTAAGCAAACAGTTAGAAGAAATACATTTTTTAGAAGCTCCATATCGATTCTCAACACCCCAAACCAGGAAATACAGTTAGTTAACTTCCATTATTATTAAACCTTCAGTTTCAAGAAATGTAAAAATGATCTAAAAAGAGATAAAAGCTTTTGACCGAAATTCTTAAATATAACGGTCTTCACTATTCTTTTTTGCTCTACTTCATTTTTAATATACCGTCACTATTCGACAATATCATAAAAAAAGGGAAACCTGAGTCACATCTTAACACACGTCGAACATCATGATGCCCACAATCCGTCTGGATAAAACCAGACGTCAGCTAAGATACAGCTTGTGAAATTGATCTTTTACTAAGGCTTTCATGCTGAAGGAAAATTGTGTAAATCTTTATGGAAATAAACTAGTGTCTTGAACTTAATGGCAATAAAATCCACAAAGGACATTGAAATCTTGACTATAATTTGTATGGTTTTCTTTTTTACTATTGTGGTTTACGAACACTGTATCTATATTTGAATGTTCGATGGAAAACGAAAAAAAAAAATGGTTCCAGTCTCCGGTGGTTTATTGATTAGACTCGCTGGCTTTGAATTAGCTCTGTGAGTAGGGACGCTGGTTCGAGCCCTGCTTCTAGCGATTCTAACTGGACTTTTCTAGAGCATTCCTCAGGTGAACTTCGGGATGGTACTTAGGACGAGGTCTTGCTCACTACATAGCCGTTTCCTTTCTCCCAGAAGAATGTTCGTAGAGGGACATCATCCCTTTGGTTTATGACGAACTTCGACCATAAATTTAAATGCATACTTAAAAAGAAAAAAGAAATGCTGATGAAATTATCTATCCTTGGAGATGAGACGAGAGGATGTCACATTCGAAAAACTGAAGACCTCGAAGTGCTCACCTCAGTGCTCACTTTCTTTACGCATTGTCACGGGTCCAATTTTCACATGAGTCCACTAAACGGGGTGGTTCGACTTCGGAGCCCATTGTGAAAAAAGAAAAGTAGATTTTATCCTTAGAAGCTCACAAGCTTGTTTAAAATATTAATGAAACTGCAATCAATCGAAAAATTGAAGTATTGGACTCACTTAATACAGTGTTTCGCGAAGTCGCGGATGCTCAATTGGTAGACCGATCACTTCTGGTGTTAGGGGTCATTAGTTCGATCCCTACTCATGCCATGTGGGCCTTGTGTTGGACAAATGCCATGTGCTTCGGTTTTCTAGGGGTTTTCCCGTTTTCTCCCACTTTCTTCATTCCATCATCATCCACCCGGCCTGAGCCAGTTGCCAAAAGGCCTTAAAACTAAATTCAAATTCAACACAGTTTCACTTGACAACTTGTTACAAAAAGGCCCAAGGTTTGATTTTCAGTGAAGAGCCTGAAGTTTCTCTCTCTCTCTCTCTCTCATGGTGGAAAACTAGCTTGCGCTACAAACAGATGAAACTAAACCTTTTTAAATAATAGACGGTGAAAAAAAATTATAGTTTCAGTCAAAAAAAATTTCTGTAGAATTAAATGGGCACGAGAAAGAACAGGAGAAGTCGAAACGTCTTATTTTGAGATATCTGCAGAAATAGTTTAGTTTGTTCGTGTTATTAATGCTGTCATTTAGTCGTTCTGTACAATTAAAAAAAGTTATGACAACCAAAACGAATATTCAAGTACCCTTATAATGATGCCTTCAAGTAACACATTAAGATGTATCAATGTAGTCCACAAGGATTATTTACTAAATCGCTCAACTTTGGCAGACACTTTTATTTCTAACATAAGTCGGAATTAGAAAGAAGTACGAACATCAAACTATGACAGTTTTTCAAAATACTGCAATCCCCCTCCCCCTTCACCGCAGAGTTCACATCCCGGTGCACCGGTACCGTCGTTGTGTTAGTTCTCTGCTTCTCTTAACATAGAATGAAATGGACAACTGCAGGGCATCATTCTGTAGCTTCATGTGACTTGAATTTCTTCCCTCAAAGATGCTCCTTACGGGGCAAACAAGTGATAATAACTGAGGGCTAAATCTGGACTATATGGGATGTAGGGCAACACCTTCCAGTGCACGTTACTCAGAGTTGTAACAGTCAAATAATCAGATGTGGGCTGACATTGTCGTAAGCTGAATGATATGTCTGAACAACATTCCAGTACAGGTCTTTTCTTGCAAATAGCATTGCGCATGGCATCCTGGAACAATGCGGAACAATAACTGGCATTACTTATAGCCTGTTTTGTCACAAAATCCACGTGGATCACACCTTTCATGTCACAAAAGACAGTTTCCAAGTGCTTTTAATCTTTGGAAAATTTTAGGTGGCTTCACCTTTGCTTTCACCACAAATGTGATCACACACCGATGCGCATGCTCCATCTACATCATGGAGGCGGCACGATACTCACAAAGGTGCACGGTACGTTCACCGATAGTTTCATCGTGCTCCAGTTACTCCTCACAGTTTGGCGCTAAAAAGTCTCGATCAAGGTTGAACAAACCTTGTATTATCACACTCAAACATTCATGAAGTTCATAGCTGTAGTTCAGAAATCAAGAGATTAGTTACAATCCATATATTTTAAAAAATAATTTTCATTTGCGGGTTGTACAGGCAGCTAAGTTCTGTTTCGTGTCGGACGATTCACGTTCCTCTCATTCAACATTGATTCTTTGTCTGATCGATTCAACTGCAACATCTGTGATACAAAGAGCAAGATTTTCAATAAAATATATTATTTTTAATTGAAGCCACACCATCCTAATTATGGTTAAAAAGTTAAAGTTCTATTTAAGATGCTGCTAATCAAATTATTATAAGCAAATACCATGCAGAGAGAGCACTGAAACATCTGTCTTTATGCAAAGAATTTCTTTATCATTTCTAAATACTGAAAGAAACAGTTCCCGCAGAATTCGGAAAACGAATATTTAAAATATCACTTTTGCGGAATAAAATTATCTCTATTTAACTTGCAGTCATGTTATCTACCGTAGTGAGCTTTGCAGCGCTCTTCCCTTTCACTCCCCCCCCCTCTCCCAATTCTCATCCGTCAGTGACATGCCTCCGCCGCAGTTTCTGGGATTTACTCGAATTGCTGAATGATTAACATGCAAATCGGATAATTTTCCCCGGGGTAATCACAAGTCACCAGTACATACTATCTATTTGCATCGCGAAAGCGGTAATGCAGAGAAAAGGACGGCAAAAAAGGTTAACACCCGGAATAGCAATAGTCAAGATAACAAAAGATATGCTCGTGACAACAACGAAACGGTTTCCGCGCTGCCGTTCTCTTTTTCCCTTGGACGTATTGATTTTTTTTAGTTTCTGTTTCTCTGTTACGGTTTTTCCTACCCTGTCTTATATTCCCTATCTGGCCCGTTTCTAGTTGTCGCTATCGCCAAAACTATCTTCAACTGAGAATAGATGGACGGACTTAAGTTATCTTATCCCGAAGCTACAGAAACTGTCCCAGTTCTGTTTTATTGTCAGTTTCAACTAAACAGACTAGACGAACAAAGAACGACCAGGATGAATCTTGCAACAATTTTTTTACAGTTTTCACGAGGTATTCAACATTTCTAATGAAGTGATATTGTTGGTTTTCAAACTAAAAATACCTAGAGACCTGTTTCAAAGATTGAAAGGATACCGCCACACCTCCAATCGTTTCTTCTGTGTTTGCCAATATCGCCTAAGACCTCTTTCTTCTACATGAACGGAGAAAAGGCGACGGTTTTACCGCAGTAAAAGGGGCCTAAGAGAGATTCTGCAATATAGCAGATCTTATTTCGGCACGGTATAAAACCTTACATTTAGCGCTTGAACTTGTTTCAGGTCAGTTGGAAAATTCGATGTGTGTGTGTGTGTGTGTGTGTCAAATAGTTATTTGACTTCGCATGAAGGTTAACAACTTGTCCATCTTGGGAGTAAATTGAGGCGCAGGTAATTACCTAACAAAGTAAATATAGCAAGCAAGCAAAACAGTAAAATTTAAGGAGTGCTTTTTGTATTTCATTAATTAAATTACTTAATTTTCGTATTAGGTACATTTCATTAAACCCCCGTATAATCATTTTATTTCTTAAAAAATAAAATAAAACATGAAACAGAACATAAACGTAAGACAATATTTATCAATGAACACAATACACATCAAATATCACCTGCACTTGTGCTTTTGATCAAGTATTTATTTACCATACAGCTGATTTTACAGAAGTTATGTTTCGAGGTATGTCGTAGTCAACATATTTTCTCCACGACACGGTCAATACAGCACTCATTTGCAAATAAAATTAAAAGTAAATAAGTTTACTTTACTAGTTTTTAACATTTACTTACTGAGAAAAAAAAAAGTAATATACATAAGCTTAATAATGTTCATGACGTCTATAAGAGCTCAAAGATTGGTAAGAATTTATTAACTCATGTTAAATATCCTTTTAAAAAAGCAATTATTAAGAAACCAGCAGGATTTTCCACACGAACACCAAAAATACTTATTTCCGATTGGCTTTCCAATTAATAACCCCTTTTCTTTTGTGAAACTCACTGAAATATGAAGAGAAAACAACAATATATAACAGTTTTAATCTTTTGTCAATCAAAGAACGATAACAGAGCTTAATTTTTCAGTAAAATATTCTGGTTGTATTTTCTTTTACAAAGCAGTGAGACCAAATTTAATTAACGTTACACATTATGACGATATTTGCATTACTTAGGTCACGCCAGTCAATTTGAAACATCTTGTTATGCGTTTTAAATTCATCTATTAATATTATGAGGAAAGGCGCATCAATGTCAAAGAAAGTAAAGATTATATGCAGCATGCATTCTAGTGTACCAACATTAGCACTTAATGCCATTCTGATGCATTTAATTCTCTATACGTGCATATGTATATCCAGTCATAGACAAACACAGAGAGAGTATTGACAAGTTTGTCGTATGTTAGGTCTTCTGTAGAAAACAGAAATTTTTCGTGATTCGCTTAGGAATTCTTGTTTAAGTCATTACATTTATGAGTTCAGTCGTGGTTCGTTAGCAATAATCGTGTTCATGGTGACCAAGTTAATAGGCCCTGAAAGCGAGCGCCATCTAAGTGCTCGATAGCAATAAAACTATCAACGCATTACTTTTTTTTTCTCTACAACAATCTCTCTCGTCTAAGATAGCATCTTTTTCATTAAGGGAAGTGTACGCACAAACGCATCATCTTCACATTCTATGATATCCATTTGTTTCTATCTCAAATTAATCATATATTCAGTCCAGGAAGAATTTTAACTGCTTAAAATGCTATCCTGCTTTTTCATACTACATGGTTTCCTGTTTTACGAGACTGTTTAATGAAGAAAACATTATAGCGTGTTAGGCTGCGGTGGCTAAATATTAAGGCGCTCACCTCTGGTGCTAAGAGTCGTCGGATCGATCCCTGCTCATGTAACGTGGACAAACATCGTGTGCGTGGATTTTCTCGGAGTTCTCTCGTTTCTTCTCACCTTCTCCACTCCACCAATTCATGCCATCATACATCCGGCCTGAGCCAAAGTTACCTAAAAGCTTTAAAAATATATATTCACAATTCAGTATGGCGTGCTCAGAAAACCAAATAAGCTAAATGAAACTATTTAACGTGGAAGTGTAACCATGATTTGCTGGATTTAAGTTTAAATATAATTGGAATGATAGGTGAAACTGGTGCATTTGGCCAAATTCATAACAATTTAGTCAAACATATCGTAATGATCTTGCTGTTAGTTAATATGTTATGTGGTTTCTTATATGTAAATAGATCATAGGTAGAGCAATTCGACCATTGGGATCGTAAGTATCGTAGTTGTAAAATAAAGAACATGTAAACGGTTGACTTTTTATCGACACCTTTTATTATAAAAGTTATATACAAGTTGATAAAATGACTGCCCGGTACATGAGTTGTTGCGATTAATACCTGACTTGTATCGTCGAGGAAGTTGGTTGTAAGTGATGAAGGATTCCGACTCCAGACCAAGTCAGAGGAGAAGGGAAGATGACCACTGTCCAAATTGATCAAGTGATATTCTTATAGAGTTTGGCGGGCCTTTTATAGGCCTCTTCTTACCTTTCTTGTAGGCGTGACTTATGCGCTTCCAAACTTCTCCGCTTGGAGTCGGCGTCGTCTGCTACATTCTTTTGATTACATAAACATGATTATTTCTTCTGTTTACTTCATCGTTTGTTTTGTTATTATGTGTGTCTACTGACACACATATCCAATTCCCATTACAATATTTTCAACTTTGAATTCTGCACGTAACAACTTTGAACTTTGGTCGTCTTTTTGTTCACTCTACACACTATGCATAATGTGAACTATCACGTCGTACTGCATGCACTTAGACGTATTTCCTTGATATGATGGGGTATTCTGTTTTAGCAGACTATCCCGTTTTATCCTACTCTTCTGTATGGACGCTCTAATTTCCAAGAAAGCTTCTAATCTAGTAAAAATTAATGGGTTGCAATAAGAAATATGCCATAACAAAGTTAGTATTCACGTGGCAAGCCGTAATAAAATTGGTACAGAAAGAGTTGGATCTAACACATGTAAATGGTTTTTGTCTCCTTTGTTTCACCTTCACACATCAATATTCCTACCATATAAAAATATCTTAATATAAAAGGTAGGATAATGCCATGTGTAAAACTCAATTACTGTCACTTCTTTGAGAGACAACTGAAGGCAGAGGAGAAGAGAAGTTGATTAAAAATCTCATTAAGATCTCACTTCTGTTGTCTAAATGACATTTTCTTAATTGAGAAATCAGATTGACAAAATGAAATAATTCATTGAGTTCTTATTAAACCAAAAAGATAAGGTAGCTTGAACACACATATTTGCCCTGCTATAAGAAATAATCAAGACAGAGACACAAACACACACGCACACAGGGTCGTTGGAGACTATTTCAAAAGCAGCTGTCATCTATCATCATGCAATAGGTTAATAATAAGACCA
>JAGDQP010023869.1:0-28628 GCA_022664845.1 Lepisma saccharinum | reverse complement strand
ACAAGGCTCATTCAATAAATAACCGGAAAAGTGGTATAAAATATTTAAATTACGACCATGATGGTGTTATGGTGGCATCCTTGAGCTATTCATAGCTAGGACTGGCACACCTGCCTCGAGCACGGGACGCTGGAAAACAGTTACACAAGATGGCGGCACCCCTACAAGAGTGTAACTAGCTGAAGCGGTGAAGTCTTGTTAGATTCTTGTTGAGTGAAGGCAAGAGACTGATAGAATTCATCGCCCCATGACAATTGAATACGGTGACAAATATGAGTCGAACACAAGTGTACCAGTGGGTTGAGAAATTCAAACAGAGCATAACCAGTGTTGAAGATTCTCCACATCGAGGTCGCTCTTTCATTGCAGTCACGGAAAGCAACAGTGACTAACTGGAAGACTTGATACATGATAACCGGCGTAGTACTGTAAAGGCTAATTTGCACATACAGTACCGTGCCCATGCCATTCTCCAACAGTGCCGTCTTGAAAAGAAACCATGCCGGTCGCAATAACAACATCTTCCTCCTTGCAATCCATCCTTGGAACTGGTGTAGTAGCAGCACGGAATAGGAACTTCACCTTATGTATTAATGGTCGCGGCCATGGCACGGACGGAGCATAGTAGGGAAAGGGTACGGGCACGGCACCGTATGTGTGAATTAGTCTTAAGGGCCATTCCGTGACAAATCATCCAATTTTAAAAGAATTGGTTGCATCATCATTTTAGAAAGATTTTAATTTTCATTTGTGCATTCAATCTGAAGATATCAGAACCACTTTTGAAGAAAATTTTATGCTCTTATTTCTCTCGGGATGACCATGTTTCTAGCATGGTGTGTGGTGCTATTTACTATCGTAGACATGTACAGAAACTTGAATATATCGAAAACCGAAAGAGCTAGAGGGTTGAAACAAAAACTGTTGTGTAATGCCTGAAGCGTACGTTGAAGGTGTGCAATCACCTTTTCTCAAAATGAAATCCTTTAATAAAAAATAGCCTGAAAACTAAGTAACGAATTGTATTAAATTGGAGTTTTAAACCAATGTTTTGGCTGTGAAGGAGTTGAATATAAGACTGCAATTTTTTTTAATATTTAGACCTCAAACAGCGTGTCTGCATCAATTGTACCATTTTTTCTACTGGGGTTCAAATATAGCTTTTTGCTAAAAATGCCGGAATTTGCGCTTAAATATCGCACATAGGTCCTTGAAAATACATCTGAAATTTGGTATCAACGTAGATTTGTATGTGCTCAACTCACAGCAAAAATTGCAGCTCTTATTTCGAAGTGCTTTAGTCAGTGCAAGTGGATTTTCTACGTCATAATATGAAAATACGAATGTGGTATCTGCACAAATAGCACACTTTTTGGGTAGAAAGAGTTAAATATAAGGCTGTAATTTTATATAATGTTTAGCCCTACTAAGTGAGTGTATGCATGCAAAAAATCATGGTGTTGAATCACAACCCTTATTTTCTACGAGGGTCCAAACATGGCTCTACGCCGAAAAAATGCCGGATTTTGGGCTTAAATATCTCAAATAAGTCCTCATGAAACAGTCTGAAATTAGGTGTCAATGAAAACTTGTATGTTCCCAATTTACAGTAAAATTGGCAACTTTTATTTTTAAGTGGTTTGGGTAAGTAAAGATAGTTCATAAAAGTTTAAATTGCGCGTTTCAATTAGCTAAGTAATATAAAGCTACATATACACATTCAATTCGCTTGCACCAACTAAACAACTTCGAAATAAAAGTTGCAATTTCCACTTTGCTTTGGGCACCTTGATACCAAATTTCTTGATACCAAATTTCAGACTTTTCATGAGAGTCCATTTTATATATTTAAGCCCGAAATCGAGCATTTTTCCGCGACGGGATATATTTGAAGCCCCGTAGAAGAAATGGGACGTAATTTATCGCGTTGATGTGATGCAGATACCCTGTTGGTAGATCTAAATATTACAGAAAATTACTGCCTTATATTTAAGGCCAAAATAATGTTGGTCTTAATGAAGATACTCTATTTGCATTTGCATAGTATGACGGAGAACATCCGTTTCCACTGATATTCTAAATAAAATTTGCAATTTGTATGTGAGTTGTTCCCATACAAGGCTTTCTTCACATCAAATTTCAGATTTTTTCATGAGGATCTATCTGAGATATTTAAGCCAGAAATCTGACATTTTTCGCGAGGGACCATGTTCGAACTCCCGTAGAAGACGAGAGTCGTAATTCAACGCTATGATTTTTTTTTGTGTGTGACAGTCAGTTAGTAGGCCTAAACATTATACAAAGTTGCCTTATATTTACCTCCTTCACACCAAAAGATTGGTTTAAGAATCCAATTTTACACAATTTGTAACTAATTTTTCAGCCACATTTTTAGAACAAAGGAATTCATTTGTGAGATAAAGAGATTCCAGATCTTGAAAGTATGTTTCAGGAGCTAAACAACGGTTTTTTATTCATCTCTGTAGATCTTGTTTTTGATATATTCAGCTTTCCGTTCATGTCTACGGGAGAGCGAAACGTCACCCACTATGTTGGAAACATGGTCGCCTCGGGAGATATAAGGGCACAACACTTTTTCAAATGTTGTTCTGATATCCTCAGATATGTAGGAATTCATGTATAAAAATAGCATTTTTCTAAAATAAAGATGCAACCACTGTTGGATGATTTGACGTGGAGTGAAATTGCTTCACAGATGGAGATCAGTGCAAAATCAGCCAACCTTATCGTTCATGACGTACAGAGGTTCAGGAAAGTATGTGCGAGATGAGTTCTGAAACATTTGATACCAGAAATAACACAGAGACGTGTGGATGTGTGCAGGAATCCTTTACGCTGTTGTGAAGCTGAAGGTAAAGAATTTCTTCATCGTGTTGCCACTGGAGATGAAAGTTCGTTTGATTTCTACGAACCCCAACGAGAAAGGACAACAATGGAGTGATGATATCCTTCGTCTCCAAGACCAAAGATGGTACGTGCTCAACGGAGTGCTGGACAAGTCATATTAACGTTGTTTTTGGATCTTAAGAGGTCAATTCCCATAGGTTAAACTGTAAACAGTACGCCCTACTCCAGCCTTCTGTGCGAGAAACTGAAACCAATCATTCTGTAGAGATGGCGTGGTGTCGTGTCCAATGGGGTACTGTGATTTTGCTGCATGACAATGTGAGACCACACACTGCGCATGTAACATTGCCTACCATGGAGGACCCATGCTTACCCTACCCTCCATGTTTGCCCGATCTCGCAACAACAGGTTTGGCCCACTGAAAGATGCACTAGATGGATCAAGGTTCCAGAATAACGAGGAAATCCAGTCACTGGTGCATGAGTGGTTACGCATGCGTCCAATAGTTTTTCTTTCCAGTGTAATCAGCACCATTTCACGCGCTGCGTAGGTGCATTGAACTAGAGGGGGAGGGGGATATGTTGAAAAGTTGTAATGAATTGGGTTGGTGCGGATGAAATGTCCGGCCCAGGTACATAATGTACAAAGACCAAAAAAATGAAAGTTACATTACCTGGATAATCAAAGTAGTCATCGTCTGCAGCCATACACTGTTGCCATCCCTCAGCCTATGATTGGATTCCGTGGCGAAAGAGGTCTAGAGTCTGCGATGCGAAGAAATCCTCAACTGTTTATCACATCGTCCGATCATCAGGAAATGACTTCCCTGCCAATAAGTGATCAAGATGCCAGAAGAGATTGTAGTCAGTGGGAGAGAGATCGGAGGAATCCGGCAAGTGAGGAAGAGTTTCATACTACAACTCATGAAGAGTCTGCACCGTTCTTTGTGTGACGTGTGATTTGGCATTGTCATGCAATATGAGGACACAATGTCTGTTTACCATTGCTGGATACTCGCGGACAAGTTTCTGGTGCATATCATGGATTTGAGAACAGTAATGATCTGCAGTGATGGTTCAATCTCGCCTGAGAAAGACATGATGGATCACTCAAGATTATTACAGTGCTGAAATCCATGAAATGCACCACAAACTTGTCCGCAAGCATCCAGCAATCGTCAACAGACATTATGGCCTCATGTTGCAAGACAGTACTCTCTCACACGTCCCATCATAGACCACCATGGCTGGAGAGGTGGTTTAATACACCGTCCTGGATGTTGATCGCGATCCAACCATTGTCCTGACCGTTTACGACTGTCATAACAGATCCAGTTTTCATCTGAAGTGACAGTCCGACGCAGGAAACCTTCCCGCTTATTCCTTACAGCGAAAGAATTGCGCACCTCCAGACGGCGATTCTTGTTGGTCGGTGTCAACTTATGTTGCACGCATGAGTTCATTATTTCGCCTTCTGGAACGCACGGAGCCGTCAACTTACAGTGGTATGGTGTATGGTTAACTCGTCTACAATGGCACGAACACTTTTCCGAGGATACGTTTCGACGGTGTTCCTGAGCAGCTCATCTGAACACGATGTTGGTCTGTGCCCAGGGGGGCTTATTTGCCATGGTGTGTTACTGGAACGAAATTTAACCAACCAACGGCGAATGATGCTTTCATTCACCACTCCTGTCCCAAATGCACTGTAAATGTTATTGCGACTTGCTGTGCAGAATGTCCCAGATTGAATTCATAAATAAACATCACCCGCAATTGTGTGTTCTCCATGGCGCACTTACATACGATCCTCTTCAACAACACACTGCCTCCTGACTGTCTGGGTACCTCAACCTGTTTGCTAGACGTGTACAGAGCTTGTGACGTTAGACGCGTGACCTCAGTCGAACCCTGTGTTGTGTTACTGAGGTGCACTTCCCACCAGGCGTCAAAGTGGTTATTTCATTCACATCAATCCAATAGTTATTTTAGTGTTTGTAATAAATGTTCTACAAAACACAAATTGATTAATTTTAATTAATCCGGTTAATTTTTAATGAGCGTTTAACAAATATACGGAGAACATACTACTTAAATATATATGAAACATCTTTCGTAAGTTTGAAATCAACGTATACGTTCGATGTTTTATCCCGTCGTACGTGAAATCTTGTAAAAGCATTATTTACAGATATCACATACTTCTTTGTTTAAGATTTTCTGCTCAGTGTGATTTGCTAGGATTGATTTATTATACAAAAATTACAAGGGGAGTTAGCATTTTAGAACAAAAAAATAATTTGTGGATTCTTTGAATTTCAGATTAGATCTTATTGGAAAAAAAAATCAAAAAAGAATCTGGCACTATCTTCCCCAATAACATTTAAATGAATCCAACGATTTTGATTAAATTTTTGCGTTTTATACAGAATATTCCTGTGGTGGCCTCGATTGTAAGATATTTCAGAGACACAGAGATTTGGTAGAAAAAAGGTATATGTCTCCTGTCTGGAATTAAGTTTTGTTCATTTTATTGCAACAAAGTACAAAGAGCACGAAATTTACACGATATCTGTGTTTTAAACTTTGTGACAACAGTGACTCTCACATGTATAAGGAATCGACTAGTTATTTGAATCTGACTTACTAAGTCAGAAAATAACGATTCGCGACTAACTAATAATCAGAATTTTAAAAATAATAAAACAATAACCCAATTTCTTGTTCAACATCTTCTATTGAATGTTTCTGATGCTAGAACAAGACAATGTATTGTCAGTGCTTCAGATAACAATTGGTCAATATTAGCAACAACAATCTGTAGTATAAAAATACAAGAATATAAATTTTGTAACAAATGGTTTGGTAACGTAATGTTCGTATTATTATTATTATTATTATTATTAGTAGTAGTAGTAGTAGTAGTAATAGTAGTAGTAGTAGTAGTAGTAGTATATAATTACAAAAGTGATATTTCCTTTATTATTATTCTTTATGTTTATGATGGTTTTCCTAACCTGTGCTGAACGTGTAATATAATGTGACAAAGTGTTCTATTTTTGCTGCAAGCTGTTCACAGTACTATAATAAATTGTTATTCTTATATTTTTAGGCAATGGAATATTTTTGTAAGGTATTTCAAGATCATATATTCATTTTAAAGAAATGTAAGTAATACCTAATATAGGATTTGCCTCTTTGCCTGGAAACAACACAAAGTTTTATCGTCAGGATATTTTGAAATTAGGATTATCATATTATAAACACAGCATTAACTATTTGTTAAAGTACTTGGATTTACAGACAGAGAAAGAGAAAAGTATTAACTCATTATTCAAAATAAATATGAGTAGCCTAATTGCAAAACGTAGTAGTATGCATGTACACCCTGGCACTTTTCAAGGAAATGAAGAAAACTGTAAAAGATTTTGCAGACTTTTTATCTGGATGGAGTGAATTTTCTCTTTAAGATTTATAGCATAAGTACTGACGTTTCCAGTCTGATCATAAGCTAATATTGAAGTCTAATATTTCACTTTATCTAATCGTGGGCGTTCTACCTTTTTCAATTAGGCTTGTCAGGTATTGTCCAACAAGTTCAGTAGCGAATATGTTTTACAAAACATTTTATACAAGATGCCTTTGTAGGGTACAATACATTTTTAGCAACGGTAAATAAGAACTATATTATTTTATACACAATAATGATTTTTAACAAGTCAAGGTAAGATTTTATTTTAAATAGGTAGACGAAAACACTGAATCAATTTGTATTCTGTCTATATTTTAAGTAATTATAACGGTATGTAGACTATTCCAGGTTGAATTCTTGGAATGCATTTGAATAATATTCTATTTAGATATTTGTTTCTTTGACCTCATATACAAGCAATCTATTGGGCGTGAAATTTTTTTCGGGTCTTTATATTTTTCTCTCTTCTTTTCTTGATTTCTTGTACCTGATCGTGTATGTATATCCCTTATATGTATTTACTTCAAAATGTTTGATTTTTCATAGTACTATACAATGCTATTATTATTTCAACATGTAACTGAGATTCACTAGCAGAATAGAAGTGATTCCAAGGCAACTTCTGTTGATGAACTTTAAATGATTATTTAATTTAAGTGTAATGACGCTTTGTTATATGACAGATTACCTCGAACGCTCTTAATGCGATGTTCTCAAAATTTCAAAAGGTAGACCTATACCAACTATTACCGAATATTTAGCTCATCGAATTGCTTGCCACAGCGAAGCAGAACCGTTCATACATGCTGGGACGTCCTCACCAAATACACTTTCTGTCTTTAAATACTGTTGCGGATACTAGCACTACAATGTTATCTTCAGATCAGGCAGGAATGATTAACTTTCGTTGTCAATTTATATATAAGAAAGCAGTGCGTATATAGCGCTTGATTCAAAATGTCGACTTGCCCTAAGATAAATTCTTCTCTACACAACAGACTCCTCAAATCAAATCTTCTGTAATCCATCGAAATTTCAATTTTCAACGGGTCAGTTTCAATAAGAGACACATATTTTGTGGTAAATTCTATAGCCAAAGTTTCATTGTCTGTTATTGAAGACGAAATTGATTTATTGGAATTAGCAAGTATTAGTTATTGTCCGTAATATAAAAGATAGCGCTAACATCGTGGGAAAGCCATCAACAGAGAAGGAAGGAAAGTAGATTCTATCGTGATTAATTATGTATAACAAATCAATATAATGCCTATAACCTTTGGTGACTTATTTCTCTTAAGCTCTTCTTCTCTTCGCACTTCTCCAATTCTTTATGCTATTGTACCAGCTTCGCTGTGCAAGATGATCTATCGAGGGCCATTTGTACCTGCAGATATTGGCTTTCACGAAGAATCAGCGCTTCCGCATAACTGTTCCAAATCACTGTCACTGTTCCAAAACGCATGGGAATATATAAGAAAACTATTGCCTAAATTCGGATAATAATTTTGTTAACTCAATAAATATATGCTATTAGGTCAAAAAACCCATGTCATAATTGAAGTTAATTACAGGTTGTTTCAGTTCCAAGTGGGTAGTAACAAAATGCTACTTATAACTGAAATGAAAGTTATACCGTATTCAGAACAGTGTAAATGTGTTTGAAGAATGCTTTTCTTTGCGTAACTTTCTGAATTTACAGCTGGTATTAGGCTTCATATTTTCCTTCTCAAGTTTTCACTGTGTAGAAAGAAATAAAACCAGCCTTGCTTGCAATTTATATGTAGAAAGCTTCCAAACATTTACAAATTAGTATACGAAATTCAATTATGTAACATTTTCTTTTTATGTTGAAAAATATACAGTAAAAACCGTTATTGATATGACAAGGAATCAAATCTGTATTTCCCGGCTGCTCAAACATATATTTTTTTGTAATATCGCACTAGCAGTTCAATTTGTGGATTAATTTATTAATGACATATTTAACCAGCTGCATTTACCCTGCTCCGAGGATATTGGAACCGCAGTTTCTGTAAGCGAAATGAACACTGTTGAATCCTTCTGATAGTGTTCCATCATCATGTAGTCGATTCAGTCTCCTTTAGACACGATCATCCCCATAAGAGCATTGTAATGCATATTGCATAAGTATCTTGGAAATTCCTAATGGAATTTCATGAATAATGTTCACGTACTTGCAATTATATATATATAAAAAACATCTGTGTTCAAAGTGAAACGATTAATAGGTTCCCAGATCTAGGTTCTATCATCTTGTCAAAATTCAACTTTGGTGTACTCCGTAAGTGATTACGTCAGGAGACCTTACAAAATGTATCACATAAAGTAGAGCAACGCTAGTAAAAGTTTCAACTTCCTGGTTAGCTAATGACAAAGAAGATTCCCGTTAATATTTTAAGTACGAGAATTTTACTGATAATGATCTGGTATCACAGAAATATACATTCTATATTTGTTTTAAAAAAATACAAGTTTTCCTAGCAGCACAAGAATATAGGGCCAAAACTGTGCTAATAACACGGATATCGGTCATGACTGGTCGATCTGGAACAATTTTGATTGACATTGGTATTTCAACTTTCAATGCTATTCCTAATACTTAGGAAACATGTATTTCAACCAGAAAATATGTAATAGAACACTTGACAGATAAAAATATCAAGTTTAATTAAAGAAATATTACTGTCAGAAGATGTCATTGAGCAATTATAGATCGACATTGGCCGATATCGTTCGGTAGAGCGCCGTGTCCGCTTGAAAATGTCTATGCTATGGAAAGATAGCAGGTGCTACGCATAAAAGTTCTGTCTTCCCTGCTAAAAATAATTTATGTAGTGAAAATACCGTCTACATCACTACATACCAGATCTGAGTAAGTGCATAATCAACGTATATTTCTCGATAGATGGTCGCTAAAACGACGAACTATACATCACAAGGCTCCAGGCTTGAATCCAACGGCAGACAAATGCGAAACTTTTCAACTGTATATCGAGATGAAAAATTAGGTCGGGTAGTGGAATAAAGACAGTATATTATCAAGATCATCTTTTCAAAAGCTACTCTAAAATATACTGAATTCCATATATTTCTCTCAGTGAAAGATGGTGTTTTCCGATAGCAATCAATATCGATCGGTATCGACCTTAGATAACAGCAAATCAGAAAAACTGAATGCCATTCGATATTGATTTATATCAGATAACAACATGGATCGAAATTGCAAATAATGCGTTATTGATATCGGCCTACCGAGCCACCGTAGCTCAGTGGTAGAACGTTGGCGTAGTATTCGGTAGGTCGTGGGTTCGATCCTAGTGGCCGATCATCCTGACGGAGGTTTTTCCCTCAGTCACACCAGACAAATGCCGGGATGGCACCTTCAACATAGCCCTGGTCGACACCTTCCCGAATCCTTTCCCCTCCCCTATGTAATGCTGCCATCTGCGGTTCAAAAATGATGCAACTACTCTAGTTGTAATGTATGCAAATGTAGGATAAAATATTAGTAGTTTGACCGTAATAGGCATCTATAGGCTTTCAAAATTACATACAAAAAATAAACTTTGAAATTTTCTGGAGTGAGTCTAATAATTTGAAAAAATCTGTAGTACTGTGCTGTTAGCCAGTCATATAAATTCGCGATCAGCTAAAAAAACTGTTATTTATAATAAATTAATCTATATTTCTATGCTCGCTAAGAGACATGTCTATAGGAAGATGCGGGAATTCTGTGCACTTCAAGATTTTTTGTTTGCAGCACCTTTTCATTAGGCGTATAAAGAATGAAAGTTAAGTGATATTTGTAAGTGTAATATTTGAACTCTGTACTTCAATATGAACCTTATTTTATGTCATTATTGTTATTCAGTTTTGAGAATTAACTATTTGAAGAGTGAAAATGCCAAACGTTCTAAGTGCCAAAATGTAAAAATTTTACAGAAGCAAAAAACCGAATAGATTTAACTTCACATAACATATGCCTTCCAATATAATATGATTGTTTTTACCTCGTACTTATTGATTTGGCAATTGAAACAATAATGAGGACATGCGGGTGGGTACATCGAACATGCTTGGGGGCATTTTTTTAATAGTACTTAAAACGTTTGGTATTTTCGATCTTCATTTACATTACACCCAATGTTCGCGCAATATGCACATAGCGTGGGGTAATTCTGCGCGCATAGTAAAAGGCAAAGTTAGATTTACCAAGATGGTTGGGCTATGATGTTTGAATTAAGGATTTTAATTTAGTACGTTATTCATGAAAATATCCTAAGTAAAGAACATTGATTTAAGTCTAACTATTTATTAGTACTAAAATGCTATTCATAGAACCATCTTTACTATTATTCCCATAATTGTACGTACAAGCAATACAACGTAAAATACTGGTAATGTTATGAAACGGAATAATAAAATATAATTTGTCTCTACAAGTACCATTTTATTATTTTAAAAAATAGGTAAGTTATACAGTTTAGCTCTGTATATGGTAAGTAATAATAATGATGGCGCAGAAGGGGAGGGGCAAGATTAGGCAGTAAACACATGTGCGAAGAATTATCCCACGACAACCTTTGAACCTAAACGCAATATAACCGAATAATATAATAAACAGAAAATAAGACAATATCGGCATGCAAATATATACACTACTCACCTCTAATTTGCGTTTGCTTCTGTTACTATTTGTTGTTCAACAGACACATTTCTGGTAAGCCACAGAAATAACAAGACAATCATGTAAAGTAACATAACACTTGATAACATACCTACTAATGATGCCAAAGGGTCACCACATCGGGCCTGGACAACATGCCATTGCAGACCATTAATACCCAATGTCAAATAAATTATTAAATAGCGGGAAAAACTTCCCAGCGCAATATTAACTACCTGCATAGTATTCCCCCTCTTTCCCTATACTCATTCTAACGTTTTATTGTACGTGTATTATGTACTCTTTTATTTTTTTATTTTGATGTAAAAAGACTTTTACCATGAAGTATTGATCTTAATAGGAACGACATGTTCCACTCTTGCATTATTCACGCTTAACATTTGATCAAGTGATTCGTCTAATTATCAGTGGCGGATGATAATAACGTTGCAGTATTTGCACAACAACTACATCATTTTTTCAATACTTTTTTTTTTTTTTACAAAACCATAGAAGAATAACTTAAATTGTTTTCAGGTATGGAATAAGTAATATAATTTTGGCCCTATGCGTTCAAGAATATCATAGTTTTCTTTTCCCATGATGAGAAATTGATCTGGTCGTGTGTTTTTCTGCCATAACTATATTAATGTGGAATTTGATATTGTAAAAAGTTTTCCATCTGCGTCTTCTTATCTCTATAGTTCAGCAACCTGGTTGTCGATTTTTTCCTTGCACGACAATTCATACCCGATTATTCTTTAGCAAAATCAAAAAGGATTTCTGGACTAATTTAATTGTCCAATGACTTCAGGCTCTCTCGAACCGGAAATTTCCAAGTCTGTAAAATCTACAAACCCTCATGCCTCGGCTAGGACTTTAATCCAGCACCTTAGAAACGTCGTCCTAAGACACTAGATTAAACGATTACCGCAGTGGTCACACTTGTATTTCTAGCTTGTGTATTTTACCTGCATTCTTATTATTGAAAACTAACTAACCAACTACTACTACCGTAGAACGGGGTGAAGTAACACACTGTGGAACTTTAACATGGCGAATCTGCTTAAGTGCTTGATATATATTGAAATACTTTTGCCTAAAGTTATTATCTCTTCTGAAAGGTAACAGTTTGCATATCAAAGAATAAAAGTAACCGATGTGTATATAAATATATATGTAAAATATTGGTGTATCACTCCACCCCACAAAGTGGGGACAAGTGATACACCGCTATTTAATAACCAATAACACTTTATTTCTACTGCTGGGTGAAATGATAAATCAAAATTAATAGTAAAAAATAAAAAACAAGATGTATTAGCTAATTGGCACAAAGAAAAGAAAATTTTACACATGAAAAAGAATGTCGTGTAACTGAACATCACACAATATTAATCAATCGGACTACGGAAAATTTTCAGGTGCCTATGTCTTTGAATGTCTTTGAAAAATAGGCTGTGGTAATACACTCCATTTCATGAGGGAAAACAAAACTGGTGTCCGCAATATCTGGCTAAAAAGATGTCTTTGTGATTCCAGTAGGATTTCATGAAGTTAATAGTAGCTCTGTTTCCCACGACGAACTTTCTTCAACTGATTTGACTTGAGCAGGAAACTTCTTAGGAACACCACCCTGTGATGACAGACAGATTAGCAAGAAGTCTTCTGTAACAATGACCATGTAGTTCACTGCTCTGATGTCGGTACCAGTAACGGTATGATCTTCAGTTTGTTTGATATCTTCATGATGACTCCCGGTTTCATCTTGAAACGCGCTGGATGAATCCTGCAAGGAGATATCATCTGCTGATGCACCACTGGTACTGCTGCTGCTGCTGCTACACCTAGTAGTCACACTCAGAAAGGTTGTTTTTGAAACGCGTTTCTTTTCTTCCTAAGCCATCGAGATAACTTTTTACCACTAACCTGAGGTCCGTTTCCGCATACGGGAATCCCAGCTGCTTGCAGTAATCAGCTTTGCCTTCAATACTTGCTCTTCTGCATCTGTTATCACCGTTTGGTCTCCTTATCCTGTCGTTTTCCAATGGTAGTCCGATAAATTTTCATTTTATCAATCCCATGTTTTGTTTCTACTTGTCTGTTCGTAAGAATCCCACTCCTGACGTCTTCAACAGCTTTCTGTAGTACGTCTTTGCTGTTAGCTCTTGCTCCTGGTGGTGGTATATATTCACGATGCGTTCGATCACTTCACTCCTCTCGATGTGTTCCGTAGCACTTCACCCCACACTTACGCTGCACAATTTTGGTATCTAGTTACCGGTAGGCCCTTTGGACTTTTTCAATTTTATCATATGTTCACTACCATGCACGCTTTCTCACTACAACATTATAATTCTAACATTCTTCTTTACACATCATACGTAGCAAGTTTCTCGGAGCACCAACATTCGCACCAAACACCGTCTTTCCTTTCACTCCACTACACTGCCACCTAGTGAGTTCTAGGCTCGTTACATGCCCCAAATTCATTGACTGGTACTGCCAGCTACTGCCTAGAGTGCACAATTACCCGGTAGTTCCATATATGTGGCAAATATGAGAATTTAAAGCGCAGCTGTCATTTTGAATCACTTCTCCCCTTAGTATCACTTCACCCCGTTCTACGGTACTACTACTACTGCTACTACTACTACTACTACTACTACTACTACTACTACTACTAATAATAATAATAATAATAATAATAATAATAATAATAATAATAATAAGTTCTCGTGGTCTAGTGGTTACAGTCACGGACTTCACGCTTACAGAACGGTATTGGAGAAGCAAGCAGGCCCAAATCTTGTTAACAACCGTACTGGCTGAAGATAATGATATTTCCATAAACGTTTTGTATTTCTTTGTGTCCTACGATCGATCCTAGGAAATGAGCAAAATGAAATAAAGTAAACAAATAAAATAAAATAAATAAATAAAATAAAATAAAACAATTAATGAGATTGTAGATTAGTTTATATGGAAGCCCTTAATGATAATTGATTATAAATTATAGCACACAGAATATATTCGAGATGCGTGAAACATGGATTATTATTTTAAGTAAACATTTTATATGTAATAGTTTCAATTGGTTCTTCTTCTTCTACTACTACTATTACTTACTACTACTAAATAATAATAATAATAACCAATGAATCGTATTACGGTTCACTGTTCTTTTGTCACCGTTGGAAGATCACATGTTACTCCTCTTCGGCAGTCACTGCTATCTTTTCAAACCTTTGTGCACTGTGACTTTTTCAGTTGGGAGTGCTTCTCTTCGGATTAAGGAAAAGACGGTCCTTTCTAGTCAGGAGAGGCTTCCCTTACAAGAAGAATGAAGGTTATTGGCCGGAAGTGAAAGGCTGCTCTCACCCAACAATTTCGTTTTGGATTAATTTTCCAAGAGGGATTTGAAGATTAAAGGAAACATCATCTCATGATTAGTGTCTACTCAATAAATCATTTGCGAGAAAGTATTAAATGAAGGGCATAAATTGTATTCCAGATATTATAATACGACTTACAAATTACCCAATACCATACTAAGAATAATAATAAAATGTATTGTAATGAATACTTTCATTTGTTAAGAAACCTATAGTTTTCATTTCACTGTTCTAAATTAGTATTTCTTTCATGATTTTAAATTTTCTTTATACACTTTCTACCTAGAAATCACAATCAAACTGTGTGTACACTTTTTGAGATAAAAGTCTTGCAATTTTAGTTATATTCTTCAATTTTAGTGGTATTTTTCGATTTTAGTTGTGAACTCATAGGAAAGCCAGCGAAAATATCGTCGTGTTTAGTCAACTAAAACAACACAACAAATACTTCAGTGAAAGAAAATTGACAAATATACATAGCAAAAGTGATATAGGGCGATTTCTATAAAAATATGCTGACAAATAGACAGAAAAACCAGAACAAGTGGACAGAAATCTAGCCAGGAATCAAGGTCATGCGTTTTTCCTCTTGCAAGCCAAGTGTTACGCCATGTGTGAGTGACACGACTGACTTCTGTACACACAGAGAGAGCGAGAGAAGATAGAGATAGAGACAACAGAGTTAAGTGACGTAGGTTGATTTGAAGTTTCGAACTAAAGAGCTCATGCCTTCCAAATGAATTGAAATGTTGGCGGGATGAATACTTTACGTAAGTGAAATGATTAGGGAGCAACTGTCGCACCCCTAAGGCAGTCAGTAAGGGAACGAATGTGAAGTGAGAGAGCATTAGTGTTGGGAGGCTAAGTTGAAGAAAGTGTTATGTCAGCGAGGCTACGATGTTATTTTGGGTCAGTGTGGCAGGACTGTTAAAAGGGACTCCTCTAGAAAAATTGTAGTATGTGATTTTAGGTGTGAGTTTATCTGGAGTGAAGCATATTTTGAATATGATGTAAGGGTTGTTCAGTGCCCAGGATTTGTAGGGTAGGATGTATGGATTGGTTCATACGATTCCAGAATGAGCGGCATAGGTAATCTATAGTATCATTGAGCATTGATAGAGTATTGAGCTCTATGGTATCATTGAGCATTGATCTTCGTGAAGTTGTGGAATTCTGGTGTCTCGGCTGTGTCTTGTGATCATACTGGCGGCACGGTTTTGTACCAGTTGGAGTAGCACTTGGCGCGATTTGGCTGCATGCTGTTATCATCATTAAAATGGATGTTATCATCATTAAGTAAATATGCAGTCTGGCTCTGAGAGTGAGTTCGCGACTTCGTTATAGAGGATATAGTGCAAGTAGTCGAGAATTGGCTCTGTTGGCAAAAGTTTTGAGGTATAACTGAAAGAGTAGTGTTCTATCCATGTCGACTCCAAGGTAACGGGCATGCTGGCTGTACGTGAGTTGAGTACCGAAAAGCATGAGAGGTGGCAGTTGGCGTGAGCGACGTTTGGAGGGTTGTTTTGTCGGCATTAAGTTACATACGCCACTGAGTGGTTCAGGTTTCTATTAAATCAAAGTGCAGTTTAGCATATAAGTGTGAATATCGGATGTTGTGTGAAGAAGCAAATCTGCGAAAGTTGGAAGTGTAGTATGTAAGTAAGTTGTAATATCTGAAGTGTACAGATTGAAGAGAATAGGCACTAGAATGGATCCTTGTGGTACTTCTTCAGTGGTTGCATGAATTGTAGAGTCATAATCCTAGCAAATAACGTAGAGACTGCGTTCATGCAGATAAGATTTTAGTAGGCGATGGTATTGGTGATGGAAGCCTAATTTACTCAATTTATATACTAGTCCGTTGTGCCAAACTCGATCAAAGGCCTTGGAAGTGTCAAGGAATATGCCTGTGTGTCCTCTATTGTTGAACTGTAAGGTAATGTGTCATACTGGGAGCGGAAGCCAAAATTGATGGTTGGGTATTGAATTTTGATCTTGAATATTTTTGTAGAGGCGTGCATTGATCAGTCGTTCAAAGGCTTTATTGAGAGTCGAAAGTAGATTGATGGGCCGGTGATTCTCTGGATGCAGTATACCAGGCTTAGGTATTGTCACTATTTTGGTAACCTTCCACCGAGGAGGGAAGTAGCTGTGTTACAAGATGACATTTAAAAGCCTGGTAATCAGCACGAGCATTTTGCGAGGTAGATGTTTCAGGGATAACGGTGAAATTTTGTCAGGAGCAGCAGCACGGCGATTATGAAGCTTCTTGATGGATTTTTGGTACTTCACGTGGACTGATGAGAGAAACCGGATCAAAAGGATGGACAAATGTGTTTGAACGAAGATATCGATGGACAGTTCGGATGGCGTTTTCATCATATGATTCAGCGTTAACCATGAATTGCGTCTCCAGGTGGTCAGTAAAAACCAAAGAGAATGTTGTCCATCCAAAGGTCTATTGATTGTTTTCTGCTCAGATTTAGTAAAGGATTTAGCCAAAGTCCAGAACGTGTGGTTTGATTCCTGAAGTTTCTGTAATTTGTCTGACCAGCTGTTGGCGGCAATGCGCTGTAGACGATTTTTGATTGTACGTGTTAGCAAATTAAAAATAGATTTATATTGAGGGTGTCTGGTCGCTTGCCACTTTTACTCTCCCATCGCTTTAATGCAATGAGAGCATGTATTCGCAGTTGTACGGGTGTAGGCTGAAGCATTGAAGTAGATTAGTGAGTAGAAGTAGTGGTAACATATAAAGCAGATTTGATCTTGGTTGTTATGGTTTCAACAGCGTGGTCAATGTCGTCGGAAGAATTAAGATGAATTGTAGTATCCGTGGGTTTTGCTAAGATTTGGCAGTAGCTATCCCAGTCAGTGGCAGTTAATGATTTTTTATAATGTGGCGTTGGTCCACATTGGATCAATCCATGATAACTGGAATGTGGTCAAAGTCAAGTACTGAGATGGCATGAGATAGGTCTGTTACAACAATGCCTTTAAGTAGCGCCATATCTAGAACATCAAGTCTTCCGCCGTTTTTAGGAAAGTGTGTTGGCTCCGTGGTAGCTATCGGAGTGACATCTAAGCGTGGTAAAGCATGGTAGAGAACCTTCCCAATGCGGTTAGATGTTCGGGAATTCCAATGGTTATGCTTGGAATTGATATCTCCAGTTATTTAAGACCCTGTTGCCCAGTGCACAAGGTGACGAATATCATCTGTATTTAGAGATATTTCCGGTTATTTATGTGCAGCAATAAGAATGACATCCGAGTCAGAAGTATGAAGTTTAACATCTGTAGCTTCAAGAAACTGTAGTGCTGGAAGAAAGATCTGCTGAATTAGTAGATAATCTTTAAAAATAATTGCAGTGCCGCCTTCATGACCAGGACGATCTGTGCGAAGCATGTTGTAATTTTGAAGTTTACAACGGCGATAATGTTTAAGAGGGCTTTCATTTAGTAAGAGAATGTCAATGCGATATTCTTAGAGAAACATATTTCACCGGCTTCAGTTCAAGTAACTTGTGGCCTTTGGTGTCGATAGCCCTTATGACAAGTAGAGATTTTTAGCTTTTGAATCGGTATGCGTTAAAACATCAGTCATGAAAACTAAATTTTTGGGAACTAAAAAAAAACTGTGTAAAACTCAAATCACGTGCTGAATGGCGCTTGTACAGTTATAACATGATACTATATAATCAGAATTCTTATATCAGTATGGTCAGAACGCTGATGTCAGTAGAGGGCAAAGTTAATTCACATATAGTTGTGCTTTTGTGTAATTTTCATTCTGCATGATTGACGTAGTTTTAAGAAATATGTATACTTTTGTTTCTAAATAATGTCAGTCATCGTAGTGAATAACTCCCTTCAGAGGATTACGCCCCCTGTTCCGAGAAGACGAATCTAGGAATCTATGGGTAAAAGAAAGCGTGGATGATTTAAGGGTATGTACAATATTTTTTATTATGTTTACATTTCGGGCATTATGAGTTTATCTAATAATCATAGTTTTGTGTATGATTTTATAATGAAAATGAGATGACTATTGAGAAAGCACTTAGACGCCCCAACACATTACACATTGAATACAAATGGGAGATGACTCTTGTTACCTAGGGTGCAATGAAAGGCAGGTTACCCGTTACTGAAGATTTGAGAGTACAATGCATGTGCTACGTATGAAGAAAAGTACTAAACGATAATCCGTGCATTAGGATTAGTAACCTTTAAAGTAGGTTTGTTCCGACAGAAACACATATAATCAAATCGCATATATTTATAACTAGCAGTAAACGAGACGAATTCCATCTATTTACAATTGGGGAAGCATGAAAAAACATTTGTACTCACAACATACACACATAAAAACATTTGTACTCACAATAGCATTAGTTAGAACATAGAAAGCTTGCGTAAAACATTTTCCACATAACAGTATAAGGCATTCTTCATGCATGCTGAACTATATCCCAAATTAGTTAGCTTTACAGAGCAATTAGAAGACATAAAAAACCGTACAACGAACAATTAAGCAAAAACCAAACACATGATGCAAAAGCACAGAAAAAAAAACATACTTTCCTTTTCTTATTATATACAACGCGGACAGAATTACTCCTTCGCAACATCGTTGCTTAGTAGATTGGCTAATCTGTCTATATGGCGTTTGAATCCTGACCATGTATCTTGGTGCTCTTTCTTTCGTTTTGATCCCAAAATATTCTAATACATATGGAAATACGATTTTGGGTGGGAATCTCTTCCTCTGCTTCACCGAGATCGCCGAGGTGGTGGGGCTGTCGAATTGTTTTTTTTTTGTCCAGCATTTGTTGATTGGCGTATTTCCAAAAGAATTCAAAATTGAAATTGTTTCTTATGTTCATTACAAAATCAGGGTTTAGCGATTGTATGATTATCCCGTTTGTGTTGGTATGATTCTAGTTATGACGTTCCGGGATACATAATTCTTGAGTGGTTATAACAAAATCTTAGTAGTCTGGAATTTAGTACCGTAGTTCGAAAGCAGGAAGGAAGACGTTGATGTAGTAGTTGCTTCATGTTGAAGTGAAGTGATCGCTGTAATCCATAGCATTTAGAGTAAGAATCAGATCTGCTGAGATTATGTTGCTTCTTCTGCGGAGGTAAGTTGGTGGTGCGTAGTTTTCTAGTAACCGGAGAAAGATCTGGAGCTTGAAGGTTTTGAAAATTTATTGGCGTTACGATGAGGTTTCGATATGGTTCTACTAGTAGCGAATTGAGGTTGCGTAGAGGTTGGGTGGAACAACAGAGTAGATTTTTTGTCTGCTTGTCCAGAATGGTGGTGTGAATACATTAACAGTAACCAATAGGAATCCAGTCACAGTTAATTAGCACGTGGAACCCATTTGAATACTCGTCCAGGTATCGATCACTTCTACCTTTCACTGAGAAATGAGGCTATTGGCTCGATCAGTCTGGTCCTCAAACCCATTTCAAGCGTAATAGAAAAGTAGAAGGATGAGGACACGAGAAGGTATAAGAAAACCTGTAAACTATGGTTCAGGATCAAATCCGGAAATCCAATTGCCAGGAGGTATCCAATTTTTTTGACATTGTTTTCTTTTCCATATCTTGCTACACGAAAGAAATTGCAGATAATTTCCTAATCACGAAAATATTGGGTGTTGTAACATGTAAAATTACATACAGGAAATAAAAATGAACGTGATTCCTTGTGTTTTAATTTGCTAATCAACTTTTCCCTTAATTATTTTGCTAAAAGATGTTCAGACTAAATGATGTGCTATAGACATGTATATGCCAAACTGTCAAATAGAGAAGCATTTATATTGAACAGACTACCTGTAGAGTAGACAATTGAATAGACATTTCTTCTTTTCTCTGCAAGACAAAAGCATGTCATATGTCTTATTTACAATGTAAACCTGTTTAGTCAGAAACGTTAATATTACTCAAGACTAAACGCACATTCAATGCAACTTAGGCTATTGTAGAATGTGATGAAACTCATTTTTGAAAAAAATATGAAAGAAAATGTAAGCATATCTCCACTTCTCGCTAAGCAATTATAAACACATTAAATACATTTCTTATTATATTTATTTCAAATTTTCTTTATTAAGCCAAAATGATAACTGAGAAACTCACTATATTACTATGTTTATTATCTTTGTTATTTAACATTTGCCATAGAACAATATCTCTTCTCATAAATCACATCTTTAAATAAGGTCAAAATAAAGGAAAAATTCACAGTCAGAACATAAAGTTTTATGTATTAAATTGCCTGATTCGGGTTTAGAGATTCCTCTATTTCGACCTAGTTTAACGATGTAATTTCTGATTTGTATAATTTCTTGTGTGTAATTTCTGATTTCCGATATAATTTCTGATATGTTTAATGATAATGTCTGATTAAAATAGCCAAACCGTTGAAAATCGTTTCTTAAAGAAACGAATGTGTTATCTTTGTTCCCAGTTTCCTTGAATTTTGAAAATCTGCAATGATGAAAATCGGTGACATCTCCATACCTTCATAATTTCAATTTAAATCAATATTAAACATTTGATTTTACCGTGAATTGTTATTTTAAGAATTGGTCGGACAAAGTAATGTATAGGTCAAAGATTTCAAGTAATATATTTTCTTTCAGAGTGCAAGATGCTTTTTTTAAATTTCAGAAAGAATGCTTATTAAATAAGGTGTGCGTCTGAATATGTGATTTCAGTGGGTGTAATACCTTTTAATGATCCCAATACTGGGTCTGAAAACAAAATATTGAGTACCTCCTCCAATTTCGTCATTTGAATTTCTTAAGCAAATTTAAGGACAAGTTTAGAAAATATAAGGAACTATTAAAAAAAAATATATATTGTCAAAGTTGTCGCTTCCTTTTGCACTAAAAATGCCACTTGTTGTCCATTTTCGGTTTTTACACGTTCTAATAAACTTCATCTATTTAAAGTTGTAATTCGTGGTTGGACTACTCCTCGTCAATTAAACTTTCCTTAGCAACCTCATTAGTTACTTCTGTATTAGAAGTCATTAGCTATATGGGAACGGTGCTACCAACATATAAGGTTTACTGTTACGAACCTTATTAGTTACTTTTTGTATTAGTAGCAATTACCTATAAGCCATCAGAGCTACTAACGCATGCAATTCACTGTTGAACATAACAGCAAATTCATCTGTCGCCGAACGCGTTATACATTTAATTAAATTTTGTTTCTTAAAGAAACCCTACGTAATATCTTTATGTAGCTCAACTTGAATCATTCGAAACAGTGATTCTGCTATTGACAATGTGATCTTTGCAATCAGCATGCGTATTTCTTAGATCAATAATACTCGCAAATGAAAATGAGGTTGGTCAAACCTCTGAGTTAATTTTGTAAAAGCACGCGTGAATATATTTAGTTTAGGGAAATAATACATAGGAAACAAACAGTATTAAACTAAAACCAATTGAAAACACTGAACAGTCAGTAGTGGAA
This sequence comes from Lepisma saccharinum, assembly GCA_022664845.1. NCBI lineage: Eukaryota > Metazoa > Arthropoda > Insecta > Zygentoma > Lepismatidae > Lepisma > Lepisma saccharinum. The sequence continues at coordinate 6,706 of JAGDQP010023869.1, read as the reverse complement.
AGTAAAAGAAATCTTTTTTAAAATTCAAATGAAGGTTGCTCAACTTCGGAAGAAACAAGGAGAGAGAAAGAGATAGGGAACTCTACATGGCCAGACAAGAGGAAGATAGATAGGGCAGCGAACGCTTAGTGGCAAGTCTACTGCTGCTTGTGATACTGGCTGGCGATGATAGTATCTTGAACCAAGAAATTCTGCGGGTGGTTGCAAACAAGGGTGAGTACATGCATACGAATGCAGCGCCGCGAATGTCATCTTCTGTCACATAAACTATATCCGAGAGCTGAAGGACCTTATCTCAAGAAAACTGTTTACTGAAGAAAGTTTCTCTTCCAAACTCTCTTCCTTCTTCTCCTCTTTTCTTTTTATCGTCTGCTTCTCTTTCTTCTTTTTGCTCCTCTCTATTTCATCTTCCTGGTTCCGAAACATGGACATTTGGTAAATTGCAACTGCTTAGTATTCAACACATTCTGCCCTGTCTTTGGTGTTTCCTTTAAATGTGCTCAACATCAACAGCAAAAGAAGAGACTTTGTAACTTAGTGCCTGCTCGTCATAACATTAATAACAGCTTCGAAATCCATTTGCTAATTAATACTACTTATAAAACTTCAATCTTGAGTTTTATGTAGCTAGGATAATCTCCGCAGAAAGACCAGATCTCGAAATATCAAAAACGTAAGATTCGTAACACCGAGTTTATGCTATCATATTATTCAAGCAAATATTCGTAAAATTTTGAATTATCAAGATTTCTATGATATCTACATGTCTCAATACATAATTTAAAGCTGACTTTTATACATATATATAAAGCTGACTGAGATTATAGTATCGATATTTTTTTCCAATAAAGTTCTCCGTGATTTGTTTGCGAAAGAGAGACAAGATATTTGTGATTTGTTTTCGGGTTCACATTACAAGCGTAATTATTTTTACTAACAGGTGAATAACTATTATAAAACAGACATTTTATAGTTTGAAACGAATTTGTTTGAGCACACCTCATTTCTTTATAATGGTTAAACCATATTTCTTACACTCATTGACTTTAATTTAGTAATGTGAACCATTTTCGACACTCACTGACGTTTTATTTTAGATCACACGGTAGACAGTGTTTTCATATTTCGTACTTCTATTACTATATGGGAATCAATAATTATATAAATACTCAATCATCGATGTATTTTTTTGTTTTTTTCCTCGATCCTTCATTTCTTGCCACATTATGGGGACATTTGTAACTTTCTTCCATCCCCTCTTCCGATTCGATGCAAATTCAATGCGTTAATAGCTCGTCCTCGCTTGCTCATCTTGATCATGCTTTTTATATCAATGTCATAATTCACTAAAATATCACATCTTCAGTAATATACTGGTATCTTTTAATCTATTCTCATAGTATATATGTATAGTCATATATATTCTCATAGTATATATATATATATGGTCAGCGTGGGAGCAGTAGACCAACTCCTTCCTCCTCATGCACTAGTGGATTGAATATGACTGTGATTTATAATATATAGCATTGGAGATCCATGCTACATCCAGGTTATTAATTTCCGATATTCTTCTTTTAAATTTTTTAATTTTAAGAGTTCCACGATCTCGTGTTCGATGTATCTTCATTCCTCCCTTCTGTCAGTTCATTTTATATCTATATTTTCCTGTCCACCTCCTTCCAAGGCATTCTATGCGCAAAAGTTCTGATTAAATTATCTTAAGAAAATTCATCGGCCAAGGTTTGCTACGTACTAGAAGCTACAGAACAATTGTTTCCTAGTGAAATTCGCTACTGCACTCAACATATTGATTTTACTTTTATTTCTGATATAAGCATTCCAGGTCGACTAGATAAATAACACACAGTTACGACATCACATATTTATATGGATAGAATTGTATAGTTATAGACCTATAGTTGTATGAGAATTAATCCAATGACCATATAGTATAAAAATATACAGTGGTTGAAGAAATTTTGAACTGGAATTGGAATGATCAATTTGCTATTTTTTTCTTGATGTATGTATTGTATTATGTAAGTCAAATCAATAAAAGGAAACTGAAAGGATATTGTTTAATTGTTAATAAGTACAATGCTGCTATTGTTTCATCAATATTCCTTAGTGACAGAAAACACAGGATAAAACCTAAGGTAGTAGATTTCAACATTGTTCATGTTCTGATGGACAAAATATATTGACACAAATATTGCTTTTATTCATCTTGAACTGGACGAGTTTTAGAAAGAGTTTATACATAACCTATTGTGCTTTAACATTTCACAAGGTGCTCGATTTAACATTAAACTATTTATTAATTTATTGATAACATGAAAAAGTGCATACAAGGGACTGAGAGTCTTAGTAGTATAAGTTATGGTTAGGAATAGTCCTGATCACAGACAGAATTATTGTTGGAGATCTTAAGTTGTGTTTTTATAATCATTTCATTACATTCTGTATTTGTTTCTACAGTACTTTTTATTTTGCCTTCTACTCAAAACTGCAACAGAGGAATTTATTTCTTGGGTATGTAAAAAGTACTTGGGAACAGTGTGTGTGTGTGTGGTCTCATATATCACCCTCGTCCTGCTACAGAAAACCAGAGCAGAAAGAGGGAAGAGAAAAGAGGGTTGGAAGGAAGAAGTAAGTGGACAAAAAGGACAAAGGCACTGAAAAATGACTGTTGAGCGCTAGAACAAGCGAGTCCCATCTTATCGGTGTCTGTGTATGTATGTATGGGCGGCATTATAAATACAAACGTAATTGTGTATATATCTTCCATCTTTTGTATATATTAGGTCTATCCTCATTTACATCTTTCATTTAAGTACTCCAGCAGTTTTCGTGTACGGAACAATTATTTCTTGATAGAACATAATATGTTAAAGATATACTACTTTGAATCGAAATGTGACGTACCCAATCAAATTAATTTTTCCTTTATACGGTATATTTAAAAAAATATCCAGATATCTGCATTTAAGTCATAAGAAAATTGAATTTTCTTTTGATAATTCAAATCTACAACATGCCTTGACTTAAACCATTATAATTCTAAGCTCTCCATAATTTACATAGTGTACATTTGGTACATATTACGAAATATTGTCAAGTATATTTTGATAGCACGATCTTAAATGTAGGTCTGCAAGATGTCTCCAGTAATATTCAAAATTGGAAGCAAAGAATGATTTCACAATAATTCTACATTTAAAACAAGAAAGTAGTCCTAATTTATTTAGATTACATGTATGAAGAAAATATAAGATCAACATACACATAAGGAAAAACATTTATGGAACATGTGTAACATAATTTCTACTTAATGTAACAGTAAATAAATGATGTAATCATTTCCGAAAATTAAATTTTCAAATTGTCCTGTTGACAAATTTCATAAGAAGTCGCTCCCCGAAATACATTAAGTACACCTGGCGGAAAATTGCAACTAGTTTCGTGAATGCATTGATGAATATGAATAATATATTTGCACATTAGCGCATAACCAATTTTTAAACTGGTTTGATCTTGGTCAGGATAGAACCCAATGACGAACATCGAATAGAATGGATAGCTCACACAAATACTGAGTTTTGTGTTGGCAGTGTCTTTTTAAATGATGTAAATAATGTAGTTGATGTCATCAAGCAAGAGTTGTAGTTTTATGTCTGACAATAGTATTTCCTTTACAACCTAACCATGGTCTTTCAGTTCATTAAGTAGATGACAGCTCTTTTGTTTATTGCCTATGGTCTATAGGGATTTTATGAAATATGGCCATTCAAGGCCGTTCGAAAGAGACCATCGAGAGTCTCCCTTGGTGAAAGAGTAACTCATGCAAAGTATTTATGTTTTGTTAAAAACGAGGACACAGACTATTTAGGTAGGTATCGAATAAAATATGATCACTGAGTGTATATGGAGGTACTAGCCAAATGCGAAAGATAAGCAAAGTTAACTACTAATTGTGTGGATTTCTGTGCTTAGAAAACACCCATAGAGATAGATGTAGATAGCTTTACATAGGTATATGTGGTAATATTAATAGCTTGCTCATTCTTCCATTATCTTTCTCCTCATATTCCTATAAATATACGTATCCTATAGCCTAATTTACGTGTACTGGACACTACTTTTACGCAACTATTTCACTTATGTCACTCCATTTAATGCTGAATATTGAATGTTTCTAAAACTTTGTTTCTACCTGTAATTCTACAGTAGTTTTCGAGTATAAGAACTACTATCTTAGAGTACTGATACGAACTTTAACATGAGCTTATCTTTCAACAGCATGCCCAGTTCATGGGTATGATCCTGAAGTTACTTAGTAGGCTAATTCATTTGACGTAGCTCGAAAGAAAAGTTATAATACTGAATGGTTCGACCACATACATGAAGAACACATTTAAGACCATTTCCCTACAATCTATAACAAATATATGATCATAATAATTTCCTAGATGAATTGAGAACTATCAAACAAAGAACACCAGAATTACAGACATACGAAACATAATTCCCTACCTTTCTACTTGATGCTAAAAATTCAATTGGGAAATCACAAAAAATTGAACGAAACCTTACTGCAGTCTAAAGCATTTATTTGGAACTTATTATTCTGTTAGTTTCATATGCAGGACTATTGCTGACAGTTCTGCTACGATATCCCAAATTTTTATGAACTTCTATGATCACATCAAGTGACACGAAACGGTTTTATACGAATACTATGCAAACTGAATGCGTGGCCAGCTCAGCTGTTTTCCAACAAAATTTTACGTTCTTAAAACACGTTTTTTTTTAGGCGAGGATTCCCAAATCTTATGGTCTTGCACTGGTTTATGCATACTAATATCAGATTGGTGATGAATTAGCCTAAGATACCTAAGGCTATAAATAAATTCAAATTAAAAAATCAGATTGTTGGATGCAAATTGTTTGGAAACTGGATGTTATATTCATGAAAACTTAGTTGTTAATTCAGTATTTAATTCAGCAATGTTATTTTTAAAGAGAGTAAAGAGATAAAGAGTATATTTGTTTAAAAAAAATACTCTTTTCTTAACTCTTAAAGAAATGTTACGTAAATGTTTGTAACGATGAAACAGAATTGTTTTTGTACACTGTAAACCCATCTAAAACAGTATAATAATTTTTGTATTTTTAATTACAATCCCTGGAAAGAGTAATGCTACCGCCATTGATGCGAATTCATAAAAAGAAACTATGTTGTAGCCAGTAACATGTTTGCTTCAGCAATTTTTTTCTAAAGCCCCGAGAGTATCTTTTTCCCAAAAAGAATGGCCAGGCTTTACACACTTCACACCAAAATGTGAACCTATTTTTGATTAAAAGAAAGCCATTTCGGCATATAAAATTACTGATATTATATTAATGCTAGTAGGCTATATTCAATATAGATCTATATATAAGGCAGAATGTGTATGACAAAACTTTGCGCTAATGTATTAGTGAATTTGTTGTTTCTATACTATAAATTTTTCGTCCGGAAACTGGGCCGCGGTAGCTAAATGGTATAGCGTTCACTTCTGGTGCTAGGAGTAGTCGTCGATTCGATCCCTCCTCATGCCATGTGGGCTTTGTGGTGGACAAGCATAATGTCCGTAGGTTTTCTCGAAGTATTACCGTTTCTTCAGTCCAGCAGTTAATCCCATCAACACCCATCCAGCCTGAGCCAAAGTTCCCTAAAGGCCTTACAAATAGAATTTAAAAAAGATCGTGCAGAAACTGCAAGTGATTAATTATTGTAAAACAGTGATTTTTCCTATGATCTTAAACATATTATCCGTAATGTATTAGTTTGCTTCCTATTCGTATTTTTTTATGACAGAAGTGACGTCTTTCAATCTTTTCTTGTCACAAAGAACGAATAAATGTGTGACATCAGGAGAAAAAGCAGGCTTGACAAAGTGGGTAAACAGCTAGTGTGTAGGAGAGTATATAGATCTCCATATTCAAGATGACTGCGCCAATAACAATAAAACGAGAGTGCAAATGGCAGGATTCCGTCCATCAACTTATATAGTTCTCTTGTGTGTACGACAGTCCACAGCAAGCCAGCTGACCTCCTGTTTCCCTCACCCCCTCTTTCTCTTTCCGTTGAATGTGAATGAAGTCATTTATGATATGAAAGGTTGAAATCGAGCGACAGACTGGGAAGGCTGAGTGGTTAACTTGGTGTTTCGAAACCCCAATTTTTTCCTCCCCTAAACGCTGAACTCTTAGTCCTTGAGCTCCAGAGCACAGAACAAAAGAGAATTTTTCCTTCCTAGATCTCGGACCTTTTCAGACAGCATACTCTTGTTTTTCCTACAACTGCCAGATTTGACATATGATTGTTGTTCTCAGAATTTGTTCCGCTTCATGTATTTTCTTTCACATTTTTTCTTCACGACCCTTTAATTCAGATCCCCTCCCCCGAATAGTCTTCTGGGCACACTGCAATCACTCACGAAAATGAATGAAGCCGAGACCAGCATTCAAGAAGATTGAGTTCTCCCTTCCTCCAATTCGTATTGTCGTTAGCACATGTTTATATTTCTTCTCTTGGTAACTGCAAACTAGTGCTTTCTTACTGTTCACTTGTGATGATTTATTTATCTAGAAACAGACATAAGTGACATTATTCTAAATTATATGTCAACAAAACAACAATAACAACAACAACACACAC
>JAGDQP010023868.1:0-28629 GCA_022664845.1 Lepisma saccharinum | reverse complement strand
TTTTATTCTGTCTCCTGCCAATACGCTTGATGATAGTACTTGGAATGTTGTTAAAGATTCTCCTGTAAATTTGAAAATTGGATTTGCAAATCGACTTCAACATTCAATCACCTGTATTGTCTACGCACAATTCGATTCCCTGATCCAGATCGATAAAGATCGCAACATTTATACTGATAATGCTATTTAAAAACATACCTTTGCCAAATACCTCAAATCTATAACATCTATATAAGGTAGCAATAACATTGTATTCACCTCAGTCATTCGTGGGACGTCATGAAAAGAAGTATTGTGCAATTCACAGCCTTTGACCAGGGAGATGGCGAGACGCAGGATCTTGTGGTTAAAGAGCTTGCCATTGTGGATCCCGATCAAAATACGTCGCAGTCGTGGATCTTCAAACCCCCATTTCCATTTACGGAGTTACCGATAGCCTTGAAGTATACCAACGATTACATCTCTACCCATACCATTGGACTTCACTGGGATGATGGTGATTTGGCCTATAGTGATCTTAAAACAATACTAATGATTTATACTCAGGCCAGTTCAGTGTTGTGTACCTACGGAGAAACACGCCAACATTTTCTCCAACGCCTTCTTGGCCGGCCTGTAATTAACATAGAAGATCTCCAGTGTCCTAAATATATAGATTTATGTTTTCCCGTATCTTCGTGTGTACATCCACGACATCAGTTTGAAAAGTATCGATGTGCAGTGCGGGAAGCTAAAGCGTATGGACAATACCTAAAATACTTGGACTTATCTCGTTATATCCTTCCCAAGCGTTGTCCTACGTATATTCCAACACCGATTATCGACTCAGATGTGGACTCATAACATCATCGAGACTATTCTTTATGATTGTCTAAGTTCAACGGTATTCAGCGGTGTATATGCCATAGATACTCTTCCTGTGCAAGTAAAACACCCAGCCGCATTAATAATAAATTTAAGTCCTTCCAATAGTGGCGGCAGTCATTGGGTGTGCGTATATATTAATGAAAAAAGAATCGGCGATTATTTTGATAGTCTAGGAAATTCACCTCCTAGACCCATTGTGAAATTCTTACAAAGAAACTGTAATTATTATTATGTAAATAGTGTCCAGTACCAGCATGACCAGTCTGTCTTATGCGGACTGTTTTGTATTGTGTACATTTACTTTAAAGTTCGTAATCAAAATGTATTGAATAAATTTCATAAAACCAACTTAAAACAAAATGATCATCTGGTACTCAACTATGTCAGAAAAATCAAAGCAAAAAATCAAAAATGTAAATAACTTTTCCATGTACCATGTAGTAGAGTAGTTTATTTGTAATAAAAACCTTTTACCTCTAATTTATTTTGGGTTTCATTTCATGAAATAAAAAGCAAACACCATATCCTTGTAGTATAGATTTATTATCATGCAAGTACAATTTTACAAATGAATTGTAGATATACCATCCATCACTTTTGATGCTTGTATCTTTAACCAAAATTGTAGTTGCATACAATTACGCAGTGCGCATGCATACTCGTGCACTGGCTGGTGGTAATTACAACATGAAGTATTGAGTTTGAAACTTAATACGCGTAAGGCAGGACATCCCTGATCTTCAACATTCACAATGTTTTCCATGTGGAATAATTTCTGTAATAATGTCATCTTTTCACTACCTTTGCAATAAAAGACAGAACCCATTTCACAACATTGTGAAACAATATGGCGGATGTGGGATATAGTATATCCATTCGTAGTGTCCCAGTGTAATCCGTGCAAATTGCGAGTTAACCATTCGACTTGTCTCTGATATCCAGCCGGTAAATCATAACTTTCACAAGGTAATTTTACCATACAATGAAATAATAGAGTTGCATCACATGCAACTAGACAAAATTCACGCATAATGTATTCATTCGCCGAAATTTTGAATCCCTGAAAATCAAGAATGTACTGCCTTGTGCTTAGTAAACCAGAACCAATAGGATTTTGTTGCTCAAGAATCAACTGTATTAACTGAGCAATACACTCTGGGTCTTTTATGAACTGATGACAAACTTTAAACAGCGTGTTTTTCCCAATATGAAAATGACCCTGTTGCCGAAAATGTTCATAATAGTCTTGAAAAATCTTCAGGTGATTAATATGAGTTTCGACATGTTGTGCGATTACTGTTCCTGTGTTCCATACATACATACACTCATGCAGACTATGTAAATTACATTCACTACATTGAATTTGATTTTCTTCTAGATATGCACTTATAGTTTTCAAAATACACTTGTCCACTATATATTCGCCCTTACAATTCAAACACTGAGCCATAATTCACTACACCACAGGGCATACACGGGGAGCACGGTCCTTGGCACGGAGTAATGTCACCATTTCCCAGGTACACGTTCTTAGTATACGACGAATGCCCCACTCAAAGTTTTCCTTCAGCGTAACTCGTGCTGGATGTTTCTCCAAATACAAGTGAAATAGTGTTTGTACAGTTCCTGGATCTTTCAGTATCAATTTTGTACGTTCTTCATTCAGTCTATTTATCTCGTAAGCTGAGGTATTTGGAAATGTATAGCCTCCACGATGTTCAAAGCAGATATGATTGCATGGGGTAGTACAGTTATTAAAGCACCCTTCACAGAGCATGGCATGGTCGGGAAACCAGTCCTCAATGACCGAGTATATGCACGCTTCGTCCACCCAGCGCGGAGAGCATTTGCAGGGCTCCTCGGCGGGCGGAGTAATAACAACTTCAGTAGCACTTGCCTTCGACATAGTTACGCGTAGACTGACGACCCCTATAAGCAACATATATGCGTTATCAGACCGGAAGAGTCGGGGGTGGCCGCTGTTTCCCACGCTCGGTCCCTTCAGGACCGGAAGCTCCATATGGTAGGGGTCACCAAAGGTCGTGAGAAACGTCAAAATTAAGATTAATGGGGCACAGGTGTTCAAATTTTGGTGGAAGGGGCTGGGAGATTCTTGGCTTACACTACTTTAATCAGTATTGGATTTTGTAGTATATTGGACATGTTGCGTTCTGAGATTTTGAATTGGATAAATATTACACTTTTACTCCTGAAGAATCTCAAATATAAAACTCAAATCAGTCTGTCGTTCTATCTGTCTGTCTGACGCGCATCCGATACACGAATCCTTTATTGGACTAATCTGAAGAAAATATATATCTACCTAATTTGGCAAGAGGAAGACCATAGATAAGTTAGGTTCCAAAATGTTGACGCTGGAGGGGCACATAGTTAACTGTGGTATATTTGGTCACACAAGAAAAACAACTGAAACTAGAACTAAACACCAGTTGCAATGCAGTAAGCAAAATACATTAAAATAAGCTGTAGCCGAACATTTAACTATTCGTCAAGAAATTACTTCTTTTCAGAAAGCAGAAGTTCTTCACTAAATCAATAATTATTAGGAGAGAATTATAAAAGAATCTACCGAAAAAAAATAGCATAACTTCAACAAAGATGGCAGTTTAAATCTAGTTTGGGGAACAACAATTAGAAATTTTAAATCTGTATCATACCAGGTGTGTAAATAAGAAAACGGAATTTGTGCATAGACGGCGTTAGCTGTCACTGTGGTTACCGTAAAACTGCGTCCTTGGCGCCACTTGCTTGTTTTGACTGCTGATAATGATTTGCAACTCACAACCAGACAAGTTTCATGTCATAGTGTAGTGTTTAATAGCGTTGAACATGGCGCAATTTGTACCTACAAACTACGATCTGCGGATAGCATTGATTTTTTGTTACCATTTGAAGAAAATTGCTGCAGAATCGCATCGCATGCTTGTCGAAGCTTACGGTGATCATGCTCTTGGTAAGTCACAGTGCTATGCGTGGTTTACAAAATTTATAATTGGCAATTTTGACGTGAAAAACAAAGAACGTGGAAGACTACCGAAAAAGTTTGCAGACAGCGAATTGCAAGCTTTGTTGGATGAGGATGACGGTCAAACGCAACAACAACTCGCGGATCAATTAAAGGTGACACGAGAAGCAGTTTCCATACGTTTAAAAGTGATGGGTAAGATTCAGAAGGTGGGAAAATGGGTTCCACATGCATTGACTGAACGACAGCAGGAAAACCGAAAAACCACTTGCGAAATTCTGCTCGCCAGGTACAAAAGGAAATCATTTCTCCATCGAATTGTGACTGGTGACGAAAAGTGGATCTACTTCGAGAAAGATCATGGGTAATTCCAGGAGAACCGGCGACATCGACTGCAAGACCAAATCACTATGGACGAAAGACAATACTTTGTGTTTGGTGGGAGCTATTATGAACTGCTGGAACCTGGCGAAACCGTTAATACCCAACGTTACCAACAACAAATGATCGATTTGCATCAAGCTTTGCGTGAAAAACGACCAGAATATGACCAAAGACAACATAAAGTGATTGTGCTTCATGATAATACACCCTCCCACACAGCATAACCGGTCAAGGAAACGATGCGACGTTTGGCTGGGAAATCCTTCCATATGTAGCTTACTCACCAGACTTGACACCTTCCGATGTTCACTTATTTGCATCCATGGGACACGCACTTGCTGACCAGCGCTTCACATCTTACGAAAATGGCTTGATGACATAGTTTGCAGCACAAGAGGCACAGTTTTTTTGGTCTGGCATCCACACATTGCCGGAACGATGGCAGAAATGTATCGCTAGCGATGGCCAATACTTCAAATAAAATGGTTCTTAGCATTGTCATCCAATCACTGTGTCTCTTCTGTACATAAATTCCGGTTTCATATTTACGCACCTGGTAATGTATGACGAAGTAGTGAATAGGCCGATGAAGTGGTCGGAAGACGCATAAGTATTTCATAATGAAAGTAAAGACGAAAATGGAAAATCGTTCTGAAAAGTTAAAAACATCAAAGTCGATAGAAGCTAAAAAAAAGCCTAAGCTGGTTATTACACACTGTGGTTTCCTAGGAAACTATACTTGTTTACATGTGTGCTCGTTACGTTATAGAGCGTACTACGAAATATGAATCTTTGTGTGCTATTGTACAATAATCAGTACTTAGTTTTTCCTAAATATTTTAACATCTTCTTAATATAATGTTAACAATTAAGAGCACCTGTATTATTGCTAATAAATTAATGAAATAGCGAATTGTAAAGGTCCCAGAGCAGACCCCTGAGGAATATCTTATGCATACACACGTTTTATGTAAAGGATTGTTGATGTTAACGCATAGTAGTAATTCATTACTATGATTATTAACTGAAACAAATAGTTGGGCGCAGTTGATGGGAAAAGGAGTTGTAACCTCAATTTATACTTTTTCTAACAGTCTGACTTTTTCTTCAAAGACTGTAATGTCGCAGAGACATTAATGTAGGTGATAACTGGCGGCTGTGTTTTACGTTCCCATGTTCCAGAGCATTTAGAAAAATCACTACAACTCTCTTTTTTTTTCTCTCTCTCTCTTCCACGAAGAGAATAGGAAAAATAATGCAAAACAGTTATTCAAACAATTGCTGGCAAAAGAATATTTAAAACATGATTTGCAACTTGTAGGTGTTAATGCATTAGTTTAACAAAGAAGTTCCTTTTTTCTAAGTAATTCGTTTTCTCTTTACTGTCTTCCTTATGGACTTTGATTGACGTTTTGGAGTTTACAGTTCCTGTGTTTTCAGACGTTCATTTCTTTTCTTTTCAAACATGGGAGCTTTTTTTTTTCTGTAAAAGACCTTTTTTGTCAAACAGCGGCTAATAGTCTCTTTCTTCTTTCATTTTTACGCTTTGGCCGCGTTTACAAGAAAGAATAAGCATATGCACATTTACGGAAATGACGAAAACCATCATATCTTTATACGTAGAAACCAGCTGTTATATAGTGCTTAAGTTATATCGTAATTATGTTTAATTAAGGCCTAGGATTTTTTTAAACAATTTTTTTTCGCGGAGTGTGGTCTGTTGGATACTTAAGCGGCCGTAGCTGAGTTGGTTGTCCTCGCTTTTGGGAGGTTTTCGGATCGATAAGCGTCCTACCATCCTGGTTGATTTTTCTTTAGAGCTTCTTCTCAGTCACACTAGGATGATATTTTCAACTTAGATCCTGATCGACTTCTCCTCGCATTCTTTCCCCTTCACATATCATGGCCTGAGCCATATATGCCTAAAAGTCGTAAATAATTTCAATTAAAATATTGGATTCATGAGTTTGAATCAATCGCACAAGATCACTTCATGATTTTAATAGAAGATCATGTACATGTGACATAGATTTGGGTCACTGAACATTCTATACTGACTCCCGGGTACTCCTTTGGCCCCCACGCTCGCCAGATTTGATTCCCATTGAACATTTGTGCGACGCTGTGTAAATCACACCCAATAAACATAATTGAGCCATTGATAAACATTGAAAAAAATGTACCTGGATCTATAGGTCTATACCCACTCAATGACTTCAACAGTTTGTAGGTTCCATGCAACGTCAAATAATAGCTGTTATTTGCGCAAGAGAAAACGACTCGACTCAAAATAGAGGAAATTGACTTTAAAAAAAAAAGAATGAGATGTAAATTCTACATAATTATATGATGTGTGGTAATCTTATAATAGACGACTTAATGAAACGCAAAGACTTGCACATTTCCAATACACTGAATGATTGATCCTTTTATAAACATAAAAATTATTTTCTTAAATCACATTTATGTGTTCCGTAAAGAATTACAAAGTAGATTTTCAGTTTACATTTCATATAAATTTGACTTGAAATGGGTTCCTCCTAAGGAAAGAGATCTACTATTGGGATGGGAGGAAAGTAGGGTTCGAATCTCAGTTCAAGGTCATAAGTGGGTGCATAGACCAACTTACGTTGACACTCACCCCAAAAGCGCACCACTGCAATACTTTTATGCTGCATCGACGCTAGCTGGATTACAGGGTATTCCCTCAAACTGGATAGCATCGTATTGCCGTCTGTCTCCTATATGAATCAATATTACCCCTTTTGACGAAGGATTTTGTTTAGTTGACTCTAAAATATAACATTAAATAAAGATAAGAACAAATCTGTTTATATTATAAATTTTATTCGATTCTATGGCAACGCACTGAAGAGCATAAAGCAAGAAAATGCGCTGAAGAAATGTTGTAACGTCAATTTTCATATTCGCATATGTATTGGGAAGGGGAAGAAAGTTTGAGGTGACATTAGTGACAATCTGGAAGGAAATGAGTGAAAATCTTATATGAAATTAGTGAAAATCCGAGATGAAATTAGTGAAAACTACAGAGACTTTGTTTTCGTTATCAGGACTCTGTCCACAAGATCGTTCGTTCATTCAACATTTGGTCCAAAGACATTCGTCCACAACACAGCAACTTCCGTCTACTTCCATGAGGTTGCTGGGAAATGTATCCAAAAAGATAATATCAATCAATGATGTATCAATCATGAAATAAATAAATTCAACATTTATTATTGCTAAACATAAAAAATAAAGACATTAAAATTTACATGCAAGATCGTTATAATAGAGCAAATTAATATGCAAAATTCGTTACCTTCCAGCTACTTTCAAGTAAGTTGCGTAGGTGGCGGAAGGAGTTCGTATCCTTAAGTAATAGTCAGTATTTAGTACTTACAAATATCGAACGAATGTCAAATTTTACAAAAACAGAAAAAGAAAATACATAAAGGGAAATAATCAGCAAAAATTATGATCATCTTTATAATCTGCTTTCCAAGGGGTATGATAAGCTTACTCCTTAAAATTTGTTTATTCGGCGTATTATATTTTTATGGGCCATAGAAGTATGAACATTTTAAGAATATGTATTTGTTACAAAGAAAAATACTATAAAAAGGGGAAACCCCTCAGCTTCTCCCAAAGGAGTATGGGACGTGTCCTTTGAATACAGTCATTTGTCCTTTAGTTCAGAAAAAACAAGCATCACAGAAACTTGTTTCAATTGACGTAAAGCATGTCTGAATATGGAAAAACATTGTGAATGAAAGAACCAATCACATAAAAAAAGTTCATCTGTCGTTCCGCACTTTTCGCCTCTTTAATACTATTCAATCTACCATCATCAAAATTAAAGTCTTCAAAAATTAACTAGCAGCTGGGATGGGGCGTGTATTAAGAGACTGATTGCCCTGGAAACACATTCCATCTCAGATAAGAATTGGTAATTGTGAAGATCATGGGTTCAAATCCTACTGGGCAAAGTCCCTGTACCTTCTACAATGTAGCTTCCGGATGCCAGAAAGCGATTTAGCATAGTCTCTATTCATTTATAGGGTTGACTTATCTGCTCAACTGTATGTTTAGATGTAACCGGAACGATCCAAATTGTTAGCTACTTTGGAAGATGAGTTTCTCGCTGTATCTCGGCACTGAAAAGACATATGTGAAATCACAAGGCGGGGAAAAGTATATTCTTTCAAACTAAAACCACCAAAATGCTTTATTTGTTCGTCATGATTGATGGACTACTTTAATTCACAAGGAGTGAATAGGGGCAAATTCTTGGGGGGGAAAACTATTGAAATTTAATGTTTTTAAGCAACATAGAAACATGAAATTATGCTTGACGTTCTGCATTCAATTTTCTTCACGGATTCCTCAAGGACACAGAAATATCCTATCCATACAATTTACTGAGAACTTAAGAGAAGGCTCTTCCAAGCTTCAGAAAAGCCTGAAGTTCTAAAGCGAAATATATTTCTTACAAAGAAAGATTGCGTTCAAAAAACATTATCTCCCAGCTCTCCGCAAGGAGCACATGGGGGATGGTGAAATAAAATTATTAATCATTTATTACTTCCTAGTATTATAGAGATATAATTCTAGAAACCTCATCCCCATCCTCATGTATTTTTTCTCTAATCCTTACACCTCTTCACACTCACGTAGTAACCTTTCCCTCACTCATCCTCACCTTGATACTTTGGTTAGTAATTATTAATCCTATGTACAGTCCAGAAATTCATAACCTCGCGATTAATATCAAGGAAGTTGAAATTGAAAGTATACAGAACGGTTATTCTGCCGATAATACTTTACGGATGCGAAAGTTGGAGTACAACCCTAGCAGATGAACATAAATTACGCGTATTTGAAAATAAGGTCTTGAGAAAGATATACGGGCCAAAACGGGACCAGATAACTGGAGAATGTAGGAGACTGCATAACGAAGAGCTTCACGGACTGTACGACTCACCGGATGTTGTAAGAATAATGAAATCGCGATGTAGGTGGATGGCAGACCATGTAGCTCGGATGGGGAAAGAGCGAAGATTATATTCGTAGTAGATCTTCGAGAAGTAGGTGTTTGTGATGAAATCTGGCTTGATATTGCCCAGGATAGAATCCAATAGCGAACGTTTCTAGGTAGATTTCGAAGAAATATATATATATATATATATATATATATATATATATATATATATTAACACGCTAGCGGCCATAATTTTAAAGATATTTGAACCAAATTTTAATATGTTATTTCTAAGCTTAATAGCTCGGTTAAGTTCGTTAATGAGCAAAATCGGTAGCCATCTTGGATCAAAAATGGCCACCGAATCCATTGTTGTATAGAAAACACAGCCTAAACCGCTGGGGCTATTCAAATCAAATTTGGCACAAAGGTACAACATCACCGTTTGATTACGAAAATGTTACCTAATGAATGCAAAGACGCCATCTTGGATCCAAAATGGCGGAAGCAAGAAATCTATTTTCCATATCGTTTAAGCTAGAGATACGAAATTTGGCATAAAGGTGTATTGTCACGAGTAGTTCGAGAAAATATTATGAAATGTTGAAAAAGTCGCCATCTTTGATGCAAAATGGCCGCTGAACCCATTGTTCTATAGAATACACAGCCTAAACGGTTGCAGCTAGAAATATCAAATTTGGTAACAAAGTACATTATAACTTGTATGTTACTAAACTACTACATGATGTATCCAAAGACGCCATCTTGGATCCAAAATGGCGGACCTATAAATCATTTTCCACACCGTTTGAACTAGAGAAACGAAATTTGGCGTGAAGGTGCATTATGACGAGTAGTTTAGGGAAATATTACAACATTTGGGAAAAGTCGCCATCTTAGATCAAAAATGGCCGCCCAAAATCCCATTTTGCACACCGTTTGAGCTGGATAAATGAAATTTTACTTGAAGGTGTACCATCACAAGTAGGTCACGACAATATAAGAAAACTTTCAAAAAGTCGTCAACTTGGATCCAAAATGGCCGCCCCAAAAACCCAATTTCTAAATCATTGAAGGTAGAGAAACGAAATTTTCTTGAAGGTGTATGACCAAGAGTAGGTTACAATAAATTTGGCAAACCTCCCCTTTGGGGACGCAGCTCCCCGTGGGAGGGTACAGATGGACACTATGGTGGTGTAGTGCTGCAGGAAGATTTTGGTTAAGATAAAGTAGGCGCACCCTCTCAAAAGGACTGAATAATCTACAAATCAATAAATAGTTTCTCGATAGCTCTCATATAAGGCGAGATTTGAATTTTTGAAAATAAAAAAAAACTTCGAGATCTACCTCAGCCTGTAGGCCTACGAAAGAGATTTTTTTTTACTGAGGCGATGAGCTTGCGTGTTGCGTAAGCTATAGAGTTATTTAGGATAATGTTACGGGAAAATTGAAAGGACAAGGATAATAATGACAATAATTTTTAAAATATTATGGCTCCAGACATCCCTTGGCTGGAGATGGTGGATGTTCGTGGCTTGCAAAATATTTCCTATTTGACAATTGACGTAAATTTTCACATTCGTACAATGAACTAGAACCCAATTTCTTGGCTTACATCAACCGAACTTACTTGGGCGCAGTTGAAAAATGCTGATGATTTATGGGTCATTTTGTTTTCTTAGAAACAGAAATTAAATAAAATATCACAACTTTATAATACAGGAAATATTAAGAAAACACAATTTCTATTTCTGAAAACTGCCCCTGGATCCTTGGGTATAGTTTGAGTATTTTTGTTGTATGCATACATTTTTTGTTTGCGACAAACATAATATAATTCATGTATAATATCACGCAGAAATATTTTCTTATATCAGTTTCGCACATTTTTTTTTCATCCTAAAATGCATTAACATATTATTAGTTCGTCCTTTATACACATTTGAAATGTGGAACATGCAAAGTTTACTACGTCCATAAAAAAAATGTCGATGCTGCTTTTAAGCATTCAAACACTTCCCATTTTGATGCAGTTTTGGACTTCTACTCTTGACTTTTTCTGTTAGAAATTTACTAGAGAAATAATAATCATTCTTTTTCTTTTTATATTCGATTTACGATGTATTCCGTTCAATGAACACTTAATTTGTACCCGGAACCACGCGCACACAAAGCATGTGTGATAACACTGCAGGGGAGAAAGAGAGAGAAAGGCCTGTATGCCAGACATGATATTACGATAAAATAATGTAATTTGGGTGGCCTAACTGCACGGCGTTCTAAGTCGAAATTTTCTGATGCAAAGTGTTCCAGTTCGGATATCTTGCGATGTATTTACTAAAATTTCCAACATTCTTTTCACTAAAGTATCTTTTTTTGCGGATAGAATAAATTGGCATTCCAATGGTGTATCGCTTAACCCATGTTGTCGTCCTTTAAGAAAATTGAAGGTTATGCCATTAGACCGCAGAGAATGTGGCACAACTACTAAGAGAATTACTGTCTGCCTTGAACTTAAGGTTGACATGTTTCGGTATTTTTAAATAAACTTAGCGATTATGAAATTAAAAGAGTGGGAAGTTTTCAGTGTCCCACCCTGTTCCTCTAATTTAAAAGTTGCATGAGAACAGGGCAAATGTACAGTACTTTAAAAAGATAATTATAACCGACCTTGCCATTGACAAACTTCTACAGAAAAAAAATAAGACAGTTAAATACAATTAGACTTACTTGTACAATTAGACTAGACTTAAACAGTTGAAACTGCCCATTTCGTAAGAAGATTGTTTATCTTATTTCTTACTGACATGTTCTCATTTTCAATTAGATGAAATCGCTGATATCTCATTTCTAAGAAAATTGTTTCTCATTGCACAGAAAAGAACTTTTTTCTTAATTTTAAGAAACCGTTTTTTACTGTACGAGTAACATATTAAAATAGTATATAGATATTCATAACTCCAGCATTATATTTTCCTTTTTAGAACAACAGTTTGATGTGTAAATACTAACATTGAGACTGACACTATGGAATGAGAAAATAAGATGATCTCACTCGACTAAGAAAAGAGTAAAAAGAGATGAGTATCTACCAAAATGAAAGGAAGCATATTTCTTTATACCATATAATTAGTACATTAGTAAAGCAGAAATTACAAAATTGAAACCTTTTCCATGTAAACACTTTGTTTTTATCATGTAGATTTCTTTTCGCAAGGATCCAAATACGAAAATTGTTACGTCTGCAAAAAGATTTCACTTGTGTGTTGTTATTCACAAATGACTCTTAATTACTTGTTTCTGTTTCTCCTTGAGTGTGAGAACCTGAAACCTTCGGTTAAATGACACGTTTTGCTCTCCCCTCCCCACCTTTCACCTTTTATCCAGAATGGTTTCTGACATTAATTCTTCTAATTACCTTCGCCACCAGAGGGAGCCACGTTTCATATGAACTCCTCCCAATGTTCCCACCATTTCTATAGAGAAACAACTGCAGACTTCCTTTTCTTCAATGTTGTTGTTGTTTCGTCTTTGGTAAATCACGCCTCTTCATTTCTACTTCCATTGGTGAATTCTGTACACGAACTTGAGGTTGGTGAATGTCGGTAATCTTGTCTTTTAACTAGATGTGCACGTGATCTGTACGCAGACTTCGATATAAATACAGTTAATCTTAAATCATTCACGAAATTAAGTTTAGTCATATCTAATTATAAATTATACATTTGATACAACCTTTTTCTTAAAAATATTAAAGCATAGGATGTACAATCTCATATCGACATGCCCGATTACTGTATTTATTAATACACACATTTGTGTACTTTTCTCTTAACGCTTTATCACCGGTTCAGTTTTCGCTTTGATTATTACGAAATTAAATACATTGCTCCGGATTTCGCACAAAGGACTCCGGAATACGCCTTGGTTCCAGCCTATGCCGATTTTGAAACAGCATCCGCTCGCCACTTGAATGAGCTTACATAGCAAAGTGACAAATGAATACGAGTGCACTTCTCTTTCAACTTACTATCTTTACGACGTTCTCGGGACAGTAAAATTTCCAACGGGTAGTAAGTGATTAATGAGGAAAAAAAATCTAAGCTGCTTTTTCTGACCTTTCTCAGTAAACTGCTTAAAATTTCAAAATATGTATGGCCGGGTGACGTTTCGTCCAAAGACATTTTGTCCATACGACATTTAGTCCAGGGACATTTGGTCCACAAGACATTTCGTCCAACAGATTTTTCGTCCACAAGACATTTCGTCCAACAGATTTTTCGTCCACAAGACATTTCGTCCAATCGACATTTAGTCCAAAGGATTTTTCGTCCAATCCACATACTGTATAGCCCCATTAACACTCACTCACTGACTGACTGATTCACTCGTCCATATAAATTCACAGGCCAAACTACTGGAGCTACAAACACCAAATTTGGTGTGAAGGTGTAGGATCATGAGTAGGTAAAGGGAAAAATCCGACATTTTGAGAAAGTCGCCATCTTGGATCCAAAATGGCCGCCAAACCTATTGTTGTATAGAATAGAGACCCTATACCGTTGGAGCTACAGAGATGAAATTTGGCATTTAGGTATATTATCGCTATTAGGTTATGAAAATGTTACATGATGTATCCAAAGACGCCATCATGAATCCAAAATGGCGGATCTAAAAACGCATTTTCCACACCGTTTGAGCTAGAGATACGAAATTTGGCATATATTTGCATTATGAAGAGTATTTTAGGAAAATATTACAAAATTTTAGAAACGTCGCAATCTTGGATCCGAAATGGTCGCCCAAAAATCATTTACGACACCGTTTGAACTAGAGAAATGAAATTTTATTTGAAGACGTACCTTCAAGAGTAAGTCACGACAATATAATAAAACGTTTAAAAAAAAGTCGCCATTTTAATTCAAAACGGCTGCCCGAAAACCCATTTTCTAAATTACTAAGCCTGGACAAACGAAATTTGGTATTGAAGGTGTACGATGAGGAGTAGGTTACAAAAAATTGTTGTATAAAATAGAGAGCTTAAACGTCTGGGGCTATTCAAAGAAATTTAGTACGAAGGTAGAATATCACTAGTAGGTTACGAAAATATTACGAGGTGTGTTTAAAGACGCCATCTTGTATACAAAATGGCCGTTAAACCCATTGTTGTATAGAATAGAGAGCTTAAATGGTTGGAGCAATTGAATTGAAATTTGGTATGAAGGTACAATATCGCTAGTAAGTTACGAAAATATTTTCAAATTTTGTAAAAATCACCATCTTCAATCCAAAATGGCCGCCAAACCCATTACTGTATAGATTACACAGCCTAAACTACAGGGGCTATTAAAATGAAAATTTGGTATGGAGGTACATTATCAATATAGGTTAATATAATATTACACAGTTTACCCCAAAATGCCATCTTGGATCCAAAATGGCGGACTTAAAATTTCATTTTCCACAACCTTTGAGGTAGAAGCATGAAATTTAACATAAAAGTGTATCATAATTAGTAGTTTAGGAAAATAATAAAATGTTTTGCGAGAGTCGCCATCTTGGATTCAAAATGGCCGCCCAAAAAAATATTTTCGACACCGTTTGAGCTAGAGAAATGAAATTTTATTTTTAGTTGTGTCTACACGTGTAAGTCACGACAATATAATAAAACATTAAAGAAGTCGCCATCTTGGATCCAAAATGGGCGCTAATCCCATTATTGTATAGAATACACAGCCTAAACGGCTGGGCCTATTGAAATTATATTTGGTACGAAGGTAGAATATCACCAGTAGGTTACGAAAATATTACGAAATGTGTTCAAAGACACCATCTTGGATCCAAAATGGCTGCCAAACTCATTGTTGTTTAGAATACACAACCTAAACCGCTAGGGCTACTGAAATGATATTTGGCATGGAGGTACAATATCAATAGGAGGTTAATAAATATTACACAATGATCCTAAGACGCCATTTTGGATCGAAAATGGCGGACTTAAACATCCATTTTCCACAACGTTTTAACCGGAAATACGAAATTTAGCATAAAGGTGTATCATTACTAGTAGTTTAGGGATATAATACAAAAGTTTGGTAAAGTCGCCATCATTAACTCAAAATGGCCGCACGAAAACCATTTTCTAAACCACTAAAGCTAGACAAACGAAATTTGGTATGAAGGTGTACCATGACGAGTAGGTTACCAAAATAGTGAAAAACCCCATATGGGGGCGCAGACCCCCCTGACGGGTGGTATATTTTTACCATGGAGGCGCAGCCCGCCAGAGACTCTCTGATTACGATAAAGGGGCGGAGCCCACCAAATCGCCATGTTGGGAGCGCAGCTCCCACGGGGGTCTGGGGGCAGCGCCCCCAGCGAAGCAAAGCGAGTCTATATACTATATAGCCCCATGGACACTCACTCATTGACTGACTCATCCATATAAATTCACAGGCCAAACTACTGGAGCTACAAACACCAAATTTGGTATGAAGTGTAGAACCATAAGTAGGTAAAGTGAAAAAATCAGACATATTGGAAAAGTCTCCATCTTGGATCCAAAATGGCCGCTAAACCCATTGTTGTATAGAATAGGGAGACTAAACGGCTGGGGCTATAGAATTGAAATTTGGTATGAAAGTACATTATCGCTAGTAGGTCACGAAAATATTTTCAAGTTTTCTAAAAGTCGCCATCTTGGATTCAAAATGGCCGCCAAACCCATTGTTGTATACAGTATTGAGCCTAAACGGGTGGGACTACTGAAATGAAATTTGGTATGGTGGTACATTATCAATGGTAGGTTAATATAATATAACAAAATTTACCCAAAGACGCCATCTTGGATCCAAAATGGCGGACCTTATAAATGCATTTCCCACACCGTTTGAGCTAGAGATATGAAATTTGGGATGAATGTGTATCATAACTATTAGTTTAGGAAAATAATTAAATTTTTTGGGAAAGTCGCCATTTTTAACACCGTTTGAGCTAGGTAATAGAAATTTTACATTCTATTACCTTCCCTTCACAAGTACGTCACGACAATATAATAAATCATTAAAAATGTCGCCATCTTTAATCCAAAATGGGCGCCCGAAAACACATTTTATAAAGCACTAAGGCTAGACAAATGAATTTGGTATGAAGGTGTACCATGACGAGTAGGTCACAAAAATAGTGGAAACCTTCCATATGGGGGCGCAGCCACCCCCCACCCACCCCCCCCGGTGGGTGGTATATTTGTACCATGGATTCGGCCAGAGAGTCTCTGTTTACGATAAAGGGGGCGCAGCTCGCACGAGGGTCTTCGCCCACAGCGAAGCAAAGTGAGTCTATATACTATATAGACCCATGGTCAATCACTCACTGATCATCAAAATTCCCAGGGCAAACTACTGGAGCTAAAAACACCAAATTTGGTATGAAAGTATAGGACCATGAGTAGGTAAAGGGAAAAATCTTACATTTTGAAAAAGCAGTCATCTTTGTTCCAAAATGGCCGCCAAACCGATTGTTGTATAGAATAGAGAGCCTAAACGGCTAGGGTTAGCAAGATGAAATTTTTCATGAAGGTGCACTGTCGCTAGTGGGTTACGAAAATATGTTCAAATTTTCCAAAAGTCGCCACCTTGTATCCAAAATGGCCGCCAAACCCATAGTTGTATAGAATAGAGAGCTTAAACTACTGGGGCTAGAATGAAATTTGGTATAGAGGTACATTATCATTTGTAGGTTACGAAAATATAACACAATGTACCTAGGGACGCCATCTTGGATGAAAAATGGCTGACTTAAACATCCATTTTCCACAGTGTTTGAGATAGAGATACGAAATTTGGTAAGATGTATCATAACTATTAGTTTAAGAAAATAATACGAAAATTTTGACCGCCATCTTAGATTCAAAATGTCCGCCCAAATATTAATTTTTAACAACGTTTGAGCTAGAGAAATGCAGTTTTATTTTCAGTTTTGTCTTCAAGTGTAAGTCACTACAATATAATAAAATATTTTTAAAAGTCGCCATTTTGAATCCAAAATGGCCGCCAAACCCATTGTTGTATAGAATAGAGAGCTTAAACGGCTGAGGATACTGAAATGAAATTTTGTATGAAGGTTCATTATCGCTAGTAGGTTACGAAAATGTTTTCAAATTTTCAAAAGTCGCCATCTTGGATCCAAAATGGCCGCTAAACTCATTGTTTTATAGAATATATAGCCTAAACCGCTGTGGCTACTGAAATGTAACTTGGTATGGATTTACATTATCAATAGTAGATTAACATTACACAATTTGCCAAAAGTCGTCATAATGGATCCAAAATGGCGGATCTAAAAATCCATTTTCTACAACGTTTGAGCTAGAGGTACGAAATTTAGCATAAAGGTGTATCATAACTAGAAGTTTAGGAAAATAATAATTTATTTTGGGAAAGTCACCATTTTGGATTCAAAATGGCCGACCAAAAATCATTTTCGACACCGTTTTAGCTAGATAAATGTAATTTTATTTGAAGGTGTACCTTCACGAGTAAGTCACGACAATATAATAAAACATTAAAATATCGCCTTCTTTAATCCAAAATGACCGCCCGAAATCCCATTTTCTAAACCACAGGCTAGACAAAATTTTGTATGAATGTTTACCATGACGAGTAGGTTACAAAATGGGGCAAACTTCACTATAAGGGCGCAGCCCCCTGTGGGTTTGGTACAGATCGGTATCAAGGGAAACAATAACCCGCAGTCTGGCTATGATAAAGAGGGCGCAACCCCCAAAACCCCCAAGTTGGACGCGCAACTTTGGCCGAGTAAAGTTAAAGTGAGGAGAAATTTCGATATGTTGCTGATAAAGGTTGAAGCACCTAACACAGAAGATTGAACATTATTTAAAATAAGGAACATTTGATACGAAACAGGTGAGTGATATACTGTAATTTAATAATTTCCAATCACGTGAAATAAATTATTTTGTGCTTTTTTTAAAGATTCTTGGCGATAACTGTAAATCCCGACATTTCTCAGAAAGATTAGTGAATATATCAAGGAAGTTTTCTAAAATATTTAAGTGTGTGCGACTGGTTTGATTCTTGGAAATATAATGTCATTGCTGGGATGTTCACATTACACAGAAACACTTTCCCTTATGCAGTTTCCGCCCTCTTCCCTCACTTTCAATCTAGCTGCGAAGAATTGGTACAGTAATACGGTATATTATTTCATTATGTCTGGAACTTCTACATTATTCTCCTCTCTCTTTTTTTTCTTCCTAGTTCTTCATCCGAGTATTTTAAATCTCTTTAGATTATTTCAAATATTTTTCTAATTTCTGGTTACCGTCCCATCAGGTTCCTCAACCACCAGTATTTGTTTTTCCCCAGCTCAAGAACTGTTCTGTTTGATTTTCTTCAAGCTGTTTTCAGTAGTTTTTTACCTAACAATATTTGTGTTGTGTTTTCGTACATTCTTCCTTAAGGTTTTATTTATATCTTTATATTCGATTCTAGTTATTGTATTTTCTCACTTTTTATTTCCCTTTTTGGTTCATCAAAAGTTTTGTTTCTTCCGAGATTTTACTCTCCTTTGTCATGCTACTATTTCTTTTGTTTTCTCTCTTATTATCCCGGTCAGTACATTATTTCTGCAATTGATATCTTCTTAATTCTCTATCTCTTACCGAGCGCTGACTGTGTTGCTTAGTTCTGTACCGGATATCTGTCTGATTTTCTCTAGTTTCCTTTTCTATCTAAAACGACGACTTCCTCTTATAACCTTCTCTAATCTAGTGTTTATTTCACTCTTATCTCACTACCCAACGATCACTCGAGATTTCGAAACTGTTCAGATCATGCAAGTCTTGAGCAATTTCCATGTTATTTGATAGAATATAATTTATTTTGTTTCCAGCTCCATTTGAGCCTTCCTATGTTCATTTCATCTGAGTTTTCTTCTTAAAACTTGCACTCGAAATGAATCGGTTATTGGTTTCTGAAAACTTTATTAGTCTCTCTTCACTTTCCTCGCTCTTCTATGTTGTCTCTTTTGCCAAATCCAAACTTTCTCACTTTCTTATTACTTCACCGCTTAGTCCCTACTTTTGCATTGAAGTATCCCATTGCTAACTTATAATGGGATTTAAAATTATCCAAGATCTTCTGTATATGCTCGTATATTTCTTCAACTTCTATTACGAAGATTCCCATTCTCCAAGCAACTCAAACCTGCAAACCCTTCCGTGGACTTCTTGAGTACCCAATTCCCTTCGGCAGCTTAAATATATATGTAAGATTGTTTGTTCGGTACAGGCTTCCAAACCGTTCAACTTACCCGCCCATAACCTCCTTCAGAAACTTTATTTTATATGGACAAGTCTAGTAACTGTTGACTTGCTCGTCACACACCTCTTTTAGAGGTTGCCGAGAACTGTATTAGTATAATTTATGGTATAACTATTAAATATATTGTGGGTTCTCATATGCATACCGAAGGATCGATACCCAATTTTTCACGGTTGCTTATTAAGGGTATATATACAGTATATATATATATATATATATATATATATATATATATATATATATATATATATATGTGTGTGTGTGTGTGTGTGTGTGTGTGTGTGTGTGTGTGTGTGTGTGTGTGTGTGTGTGATTCAGTACATTTTTGACCCCCTCCCTAGAAAAAGCTGAAATGATAGACCTGTGTAGTGTTTTCTCCCTCTGCCAATGGCTCTACAGTTTTTGCAAAAAAATTTCACGGCCTTTGTGAGGGCCAAAGTATTCGGCATAGGTGTGGGGAGAACGAACGTTTCTTGTCTAAGACTTCTATCTCGTGCGTAGTTAAATTCTTCTTTGTCAAGTTATGAGAGATTCATTCATTTGGATTTTCTTGGTTGAGGATCAGCTTCTTTCTTTATCTATGCAACTTGTGGGAGTTATGGTTAGAAAAATAATTTATTACCAGGTTTTGTTTGAGTGAAATGCAGTTTCACTTTTCGGAATATTTAGTTGATCTTTACCGGTGTTTTTATGTTGAAAGTTTACTTCTTGTGTTTTATTAAAACTTCCAACAAAAGTTGTATGGTGTCCTTTCTGGACGTCTGGCTGGCGGTGTTTGCTTGTTATCTCAGCTTTTTAGGTGTAGGCGTCTCATTTTTTAGTTTTGTTGGTTGTTTGTAGCTTTGTCTTCAGGAAGCCCAGCACGAAATCCAATTGGCGAATCGGACCACTTTCTTTGTGGTCTCTGAAATAAACCGGGCCTTGCATTCTACCAAAGTGAATTCTCACTCTTCTTCCAACTTCAATACTAACTGTCTGTAATGTTGGATACCTCATCACTGATACCTCCACATTTCCCATGCGCCGTTCACAGCGCGTTCATCTCGCACAGGTGAGATGCACATTACCCTTTTTCTGTAAATTATAATAGGAATTTGTTTACATGTAAATTTTATTTCTTGAAAGTAATTCATGTACTACGGCTTACTACTAGTTTCCTTAAAGTACTGATACTTTTGCTGTAAGCAACTGTCCATAATTTTAGTGATCCATGTAAATGCATATTATTGTTATAAAAATAAAAATTTATGATTCAGCGGAATTTTTCATAGAAACATAAATTATTATTCTCAGTTTTAGTTATTCTAGTACAATGTAAATATGTAATATTGCTAGGTTCCTACTTGGCAGAAATATTTTGTAAAAAAATCATAATATATAACTTATATAACTTCTTAATTACATGAACAGTAATTAATATCGGTTTTTCTTACATACCCCTTGACAATATCCATTTCCCCCAAACGTAAAATTCTGGGGGAAAGTCTGCCCCGAACCAGCCCCTAAATACGCCACTAGTCATCTTGGTATATTCCAATTGCAAACATCTATTTATTTTCTATCTACGATCTTCGTATAAGACGCAGATTTTCTCAGAAAAATGTCATTGTCACATTATCACTTTTCTTCTAACTATATTTTATGTAATTCAAATACTTCGATTAGAAATTTCGACGCAAGAAGAGTTCACCCACTCACAACTGACACACTGAATTGGATAATGAATATGTGCAGGATAAATCGCAAAGATCTAAAAATTCTTTCATCGATTTCCTATCTCGTGTGGGAATATATATGAGTTAAAGGTATTCGTCTAATTGTGTTTCTTTCAAAGTACTTTGCATTGTTTGTATATCAATTTAATGTAGCAAAGAATTGCGCGCTTGCTTCTTGTTTTAAACGTATAACTCAGTTTGTTTCGCTGGGAGGGGGGGGGCTGCGCCCCCTTTATCATAAACAGTGTATCTGGGGGAATACACGCCCATGGCGCCGATCTACGTTTCCTCGGTTGGAGCTGCGCCCCCACAGGGTAGGTTTATCCTCATTTATTGTAACCTACTCGTGATGGCACACCCTCACACCAAATTTCGTTTCTCTAGTTTAAGTGGTTTCAAAAATGGGTTTTTGGGCAGCCATTTTGGATTAAAGATAATGACTTTTTTCACGTTTTCTTATATTGTCTTCACCTACTTTTGTTGGTACACCTTTATAGCAAATTTCGTTTGTCTGGCTCGAACGGTATGGAAAATGGGTTTTGGAGCGCCCATTTTGGATCCAAAATGGTGATTTTTAAAACAAAAGTTGTAATATTTTCGTAACTACTCGTGACAATACACCTTTGTGCAAAATTACACATTTCTAGCTCAAACGGTGTGAAAAATGAATTTTTGGTCCGGCATTTTGGATCCAAGATTTCGTCTTTGGATACATTTTCTATGTTCGTAACCTACTGGCGATGATGTACTCTCAGACTAAATTTGGTGTTTCTAGGGCAGAGGTTTAGGCTATGTATTTTGTACTACAATATGTTTGGCGGCCATTTGTATCCAAGATGGCGACTTTTTCACCATTTTGCAATATTTTACTAAACTACTCTTGGTCATACATCTTCATACAAAATTTCGTATCTCTAGCTCAAACGGTGCGGTCCGCCATTTTGGATTCCAGATGGAGTCTTTGAAGACATTTTTAATATTTTCGTAACCTACTAGTGATTTTGTACGTCATACCAAATTTCGCTTCTATAACTCCAACCGTTTAGGCTGTGTATTCAATACAACAATGGGTTTTGCGGATATTTTGAATGCAAGATGGCGACTTTTTCAAAATGTCGGAATTTTTCCTTTACCTACTTTTGGTCATACACCTTCATACCAAATTTGTTGTTTCTAGTTTCAGTAGTTTGGCCTGGGAAATATGATCAGTGTCAGTGAGTGACCGTGGGGCTATATATTATGTGGATTCGCTTTGCTTCTTCGCTTCAATGCGGGCGCTGCCCCCAGTCCCTCGCGAGAGCTGCACCCCAACTTGGGGGTTTTGGGGGTTGCGCCCCATTTATCGTAGCTACTCTCTTTGGACACCTTTCCCTCATGGTGCCAATCTGCTCCCAACAACCGGGGAGGGGGGGGAGCTTCGCCCTCATATTGAAGGTTTGTCCCATTTATTCTACCTATTCCTGATGGTACACCTTCATACCAAATTTCATTTCTCTAGCTCGGACGATGTGGAAAATGATGTTTGGGTGGCCATTTTGAATCAAAGATGGCTACGTGTACAACATTTTGTATTTTTTCTTAATCTACTCTTGATGATACACCATAATGCCAAATTTGTATTTCTAGCTGAAAAGGTGTGGAAAATGTTTTTGGGCCCACCATTTTGGATCTAAGAGGGCGTTTTTGGATACATTTTGTAATAATTTTTAACTCTCTAGTGAAGATGTACCTTCACACCAAATTTCACTTCAGTAGCCCAAGCGGTTTTGGCTGTGCATTCTATACAACAATTAGTTTGGCGGCCATTTTTTATCTAAGATGGCGACTTTTTGAAAATGTAACATTTTCCTAAACTACTCTTGATATTACACCTTTGTGCCAAATTTGATATCTAGCTCAAATGGTGTGAAAATTGATTTTTAGGTCCGCCATTTTGGGTTCAATATGGAGTCTTTGGAGACATTTGGTAATATTTTCGTTACCTACTAGTGATAATGTACCACACCGAATTTCGTTTCACTATCTCCAGCGGTTTGGGTGTGTATTCTATATAACAATGAGTTTCGCGGCCATTTTTTA
The DNA here is from genome assembly GCA_022664845.1 of Lepisma saccharinum. Classification (NCBI taxonomy): domain Eukaryota; kingdom Metazoa; phylum Arthropoda; class Insecta; order Zygentoma; family Lepismatidae; genus Lepisma; species Lepisma saccharinum. The sequence goes on along the minus strand of JAGDQP010023868.1, from coordinate 5,274 downwards.
GACAAGACGGCGACTTTTTTAAAATGTAATATTTTCCTAAACTACTCTCGATATTTGTGCCAAATTTGGTATCTCTAGCTCAAATGGCGTGGAAAATGGATTTTAGGTCCACCATTTTGGATTCAATATGGCGCTTTTGGAGAAATTTGGTAATATTTTCGTAACCTACTAGTGATAATGTATCACATTACTAAATTTCCTTTCAGTAGCTCCAGCCGTTTAGGTTGTGTATTGGACCAAATGTCCTGTGGACGAAAAGTCCTTTGGACCAAATGTCGATTGGACGAAAAATCCGTTGGACCAAAAGTCGATTGGACGAAATGTCTTGTGGACGAAAAATCTGTTGGACCAAAAGTCGATTGGACGAAATGTCTTGTGGACGAAAAATCCGTTGGACCAAAAGTCGATTGGACGAATTGTCTGTGGACGAAATGTCTGTGGACGAAATATTTGTGGACAAAATGTCGCGTGGACAAAATTTCGTTGGACGAAATGTGGTATCACCATATATATATAATAATAATATAACCTGACTTTTGTAACCTAACCTAATCTAATTTAACTTATAAAATGTGCAAAAGGAATAAAAAATATGAAGCAAAACAAGTTATTTTTAAAGAAGTAAATAAAAGTGTTATTGTAAAAAAGCAAAAAAAAAAATCCTCAATTTGAGAAACGGAATCAACAACAAACATTCCTTCTAACTAATCAAAAACGGTAATTTTCGCGAGGATTTTTGCCCTAAAAACGGAATTTTGATCTGTTGAGTGTAGTTAAGACTTCTGTGTAAGACAACGCGACTGAACTTGTAGTAAAAGACTGTTCTTGAAAGTCCCAAGAGTTGTGCGCGATGGTCATGAAAGACTAAAAACTTAAGTAAGGAAGAGAAAACGTAATTGTGTTGTTTGGTTCATTAACAGAGCTTAATAGGAAGACCTAACAAAAAGTCGATGCAGTGGAGGGCAGGTAATAGGAACATGCTAGAGAACTTACTAAAAGTCGGTCCAGTGGAGGATTTATAATTTTATTTTATTTTTGTTGGTTGTTAGGAAACTTACGGAAAATTAATCTATGTAAAGGGTTGCTCAAAATAGCGTTACTAGAAGAATTACAAAAATTTAAATCCAGAGAAGGTATTTATTTCAAGAGAGACGTATAGTAGTTCATTACACATAGGCAGTACAACATTATTACAGCAATCAGCAATGTTCATGTTTGTCGTATTAAATAACACACTACGTAACAAAGTACTTTCGAGAGAATAGTTTGAGAAACAACTAAAATACTACAGGGACAAATAATCAAGACAAAATCTACAAGTTAATTGCGTGCGTTGCTCTAATTAATTTTGATTACAGGGCGGAGAGGTTGTAAATTTTTTTCACCTCTGCATTTTCCTTCCTATATCCAATAATAATTTGACATCTTCTTATATCGTTCACATTTTCTTTGTTCTTTGTCCTAATTGTTTCTCACAACTTATATATTGATAGAAACACTTGTGTGTAACACATTTATTATTTTAGTGGTTAAATTGTTTGTCCAATATAAGCATAAAAGGACCTAGTTAACATAATCCAACTTTTGGGGATCAAAGTTGTCAAAATCCTTTTTGTGGGGGATTAAATCTCAATGGACACATTTTAAAGTTCAGGGTAAGCCAAACGCGATTGTGAAGACAATAGAAACTCATCAATTACAAAGGTACTTACTTCAATGAATGTACGGAATAGCCTCGTAGCAGGTTATCAAAACTTGTGACACATTCAACGGAGGAATGTTGCTGATGACTGTAGTGATGGTTCCCTGTAACCCTGACAGAGATTTGGTGTTGTTCTTAATAAATAGACCTTTTTCAGTAAACCCCCAACGATAATAACTTTAATTTTGTTTCTCTAAACTTTTTTTTTCCACCCGTCCGCATATTCCCCTGCTCTGAAAGGAACACATTTTAATTTAGAATCACTCGAGCCTCAAGCGATAATACCATGATTAACCAGCCATTCTCGTGCTTCTATCAGTATGACTGTCTCATTCCAGAGAAAACACCAGAAATACCTGCTTCGATATGTAAGGTCAGAGAGTAGGATACGTATAAACACACCCAAAACACATAAACGTTTTCCCATTCACGATGTGCATAGTAAACACTGCAAGATGTATTTACGTTAGGTATTATTAGAGGACCTCAGATGTACAATTATGTATTACTCTTTACAGTATTTTCGGAGGTATTTTATTCTTACTCAAATAAATTACGGTAACTGCATAATCGATCTGTAATAATATAATTACTGAATTCTGTGGCCTCAGAGGTACAAGATTGACATCAAGACCAGTCACTACGCACAAACCTGCAAATATTCGCTGCTGAATATTTCTAATATGCAAGGTGTCTGTTTGTTTATGGGCCGTCTCTGTAAAGCTACGTATCTTTTTAGCACGTATGCTGCTTTTGCGCTCTGGAAATCTCACTATGTATGACACCTCGAACTCGCGAGTGAACACTGATTTGAAAAGGGCTTTTGATCTTTATCTACATTTTCTACATAATTTCTTTCTTATGATCATATTGTGAACCCCATGTGGTCTCTGTGATTCTTCTTTGCTTTAACCAACCAACCTACGAAAAAGGCAACAAATATTGTATGTTTTCGGTTCACATTAAGGAAATTCGATGGAGAAACGAGTATGCGGGAGTTTATCATGACCAGTGGCGGCTCGACACGAGCAGTTGGTGAAGCGCTACTTCATTATTGCTCGTTCACTAAACAACATAAATATTATTAACTAACACCGAAGAAAAATCTGATGACAAAGTCAATGAAGGCGCAACATACTTGAAATTCGTCCAGCAAGAAGCGCAGCAACGCTTATGATCGTAATTGTAATTACAGGTAATCCACAAAGCTCGGAAATATAGGATAATTGTATATAAACAGGGTTTACTTGAGTGTGTTTGGTGGGAATTCATCCGCTTTTCAAAGCACTGAATTCAGGACATATTTTGTACAAATTGTAGAAAAATACAAAAGTGTTTAAAAGTTTGTAGTGGATCAAAGTTAACTCTTTTGAGAACAATGCCATTGAGCTAAGTTGAAGAAGAAAAGGAATAAGACGAAGAGTGCCATACTTCGGATATATTTTTTTGCTAACTCAGTTGAGGACATACTATGAAAGAAACTTGTTAAATATCTGCAGCTTCGAAGATCATATTTATTACCGTTCATCTGCTTTTATCCAAATTTAAGTTATTCTCGAAAATAATACGTAATTGTATTTTTAGTTATAAACGCGTATTTCATAACATGGTTGAGAAGGTTTCCTAATTCCGAATATCAGTGGTTCCTTATTTCGGATAGGGAATAAAGGCATTGAAATATACTACTACCAAAATGTAGTGTTTCAACTTAGAAAGTCTTATTGACGCTGGCCCAGTCACGCGCAGGCGCAGTACTGTTTGAACCATAAACAAGACTAACAGGAAGGTGTTGGGGAATTGACATTTTGGTGTACTGTTTACCATATCGAAAAGCTGATCTGGGGACCCGGCTTCGACTCTTGGTGTGGTTATGTTTATATATATATATGACAAACTCAAGTCGTACCACAATAAATAATCAAATTCAAAATTCTAACCTTGTAAACAAACAATTTGTTCGTCACAGAACCTAGGATTTGGGGATATTGCCTCAAACTTTCCGTCAAGCTACACCGCTTTCAATATAGTCTCTCAAATGCTTGACTACTCCTTAGCCTTTCTCAATAGACCAACCACATTCCGCCCGTTTGGATGCTTCTGTTGTTCCGCCATAAAAGCCATCACTCGGAAGAAATCAGTAAAAATAACCAGTAAGACATAAACAAATCTATAGTTTTTTTTCTTCTAAATTTCCCACTTCATTAAGCAAGGTATTAGTAGTTCGTGTTGTGGCCACGTGGCGCGGTGTGAGCCTTCGTAATCCAAAGTTCTCTAGGTGGTAATACCGTCGCTTTGTAAATTATATCGACACTATTTAATTCGCTTAACTAAATAGCTCAGTTCTATCCTTTTTGTTTTCTAATAAAAAAAGTTATTTGCAGTGATCATCAATTGTCTTTCCTTCGAAACTTCACATAACTGTAAAGCTAATTTAAGTGGCTTTTAGAGACATTCAGCTGAGTAAATGTAACTTATGTAGTTTCCCTTGCGTTTTCATTGATGTTTAATTTAAATATAAGCGTTCTTGTGTAGAAAGATTAAACGAAGTTGAAGTGTTTTGATAAACAAGATTTAAGATTTTGGTGTAGTACAACTTACTTTATAAGCAAAGAGCGGCCACATATTTTTGGAGGCTCTTTCTATTGCCCCACCCATACTTGTCGTTGCTCACCACGACGATTTAAAACTGAACGATCACGTTTACTTTAGCGACTAATATAAGAGCAGCGAGGTTGAAGCTTTCCAATTTTTAGTCAATATGGTAATGTACTGAAGTGTGTACATTAAAAAACAAAATTCGTAGAGAGTAATTATGATGACAAGTAGCACATAGTTATGTATATCGGAAGAGACAATGAAGAAAAGAAAATTGTGAAAATTCGGAAGTAATATATAGAAATTCACAGATGTGAATAGTACAAAGATACTGTATTGAAACGTTGTAGCGTCACTAGATTCAAAATGGCCAAGTCCAAAAAAAGTTATAACGTGCGCTACAAGAGACAAACTAGAGTCCTATATATTTTTAAGGGCGCTAGAAAAGAAATCAAGACAAATTATAACATGTTTATGAATTCTTTTTTATAGGGATGTGAAACGATAATACACATATCTACAGAAGGAAAAAAGTTAATATTCCCTTGGATATAAAGCAAAGAAATAAAGAAGGAGAGGCAAATGTTCTTTTTATCATCCATATAATCAAGCGAACGACGTAGGCGTTTCAAAAGTTTCAATGAGCTGGTTAATTGGACCAAGCAAGTATCAATAAAAATTTTAAAATCTTTTCACACGCCCTCTCTTCTACAGAATCATGGGTAATTATGGCTGAAAAAGAAGAAGAGAGTGGGAAGGGCTATTCACCTGCCAACGAAAAGTGCTAATCTCCAATTATACTACTGACAATTCTTTCTTTTTCTTGTTTCTTCGGCGTTATTTTCTGTTCATTTGTTTTACATGTATCAACATGCACGGCAGTGCATGAGCCAAGTTCTTCACGTCAGAAAACGTTAGCACTGCCAGAAGCATGTTATACAGGAACAAGAGTTTATGGCAAAATCGACGATTTGGGG